>JASAMZ010002067.1:7500-110850 GCA_030248115.1 Linhomoeus sp. GSCO2_2 | reverse complement strand
GACGTGGCGCAGCTGTGCGTCAAGGTGAAGGAGGTGCTAGTACAGGTTCCACAGGGAGCTCACGTCGCGCTTCCGCCACGGCGTCCGTCTCTGGCACCAGTTCAACGACGCCTTCAAGTGCCTGCCCTTCTGTGCCTTGATCGGGGCAAGATTCTCTGAATGCACGGCGGCCTCTCGCCGCTCTTAAGCGGTCTTGAGCTGGTGAAGTTCGTGCGCCGACCGACCGAGCCGGCCGACTCCTCCTTGCTGATCGACCTGCTCTGGGCGGACCCCGACAAAGACACCAGAGGGTTTCGCCACACGCTGCGCGGAAAAGCGTCTTTTTCGGTCCAGACGCCGCAGAGAAGGCCTGCAAGGGCTTGGGCATCGACCTTATTGGTTGGTTGTCCGCTACTTCTGTTATACTTCCTGTGTCCACAGTACCTACTTGTTTTCGCACCCACCAGGTGGTGGAGGACGGCGACTATGTACCTCTTCGCCTACCGCCGACTGGCTGACCATCTTCTCGGCGCCGAACTACTGCCAGTACGCCAACGACGGCGCCGTCACTGACGTCGACAAGGACCTCCTTTGGGCTTTCGCCATCCTTAGAAGAAATTCATAAGCCTACGTAGTTGATCGATCTTGAAGCTGTGGTATTGGTGTTGGTGATTGTACCTTGGAATGATTTGCAGTGGGCTGATGCGTCCTATTATAGTCCCATTATCTCGTTGTAACTCTTCCCTTCCACGGCAACTCATTCGAGCCGCTATGTACACGTGACATACCTCTTACCTGATGATGCTGCATCGCCTCTCCACCGTTCTGAAGCTTCGTGGCTTTCCAAAAATTAGCGTCACTGGTACCAGGTACTGATTCCAACTTCTTTCAAACTCGAAATCGGCTTCGGCTGGTGCCGAAATCTTTGTCGAACATGTGCTGTAATAAAGAACGTGGATCCGGTGCAAAAGGTAAGTAAGTAGGGGGGTAGGTAGGCGCCGGGAAACGAGACCGTGCCAAAGAATTAACAGAGATAAAAATTTACATGCCTGCATATGGGCTGTGCATCATCAGTAACAACAGATAGTGTAAAGCGGGAGTCAATCATATGTAACAGCAGTAAAATCCGAATTCTTCCGTAAATAAGCCCCGTCTTCATGACCGACATGGGCGCCTGAAAGTCATTGAAGGGAGGGGCTCATTTGCAGAAAGCCCGGTACTCCGGTAGTTATCACATGACACGACTGAAGTATTCTCGTTGGGACTGATACTGCGTAGTTTCTGTTCTATGAAGTCCAAGTGCCTCAAACACATGCTGTCGACGGCCCCACGTGGGCGCGAATCGCGCGCGCCAATAGTCGATCGAGACCTGAAAGGTCCCCTCGTGCATCGGGGAAGGGGAGGGCTCATTGGCGCAGTTTATGGGCTACCTTGATGCAAAAGGTAACTGTAAATACTCCAGCAAGCTCCCCCCCCCCTCTCCACACCTCGGCCTTCGACAGCTTGGTGTAAAAGTTGGGGGGAAGAAGAGGGGCCCAGTTTGGCGTATTACGGTAACTGAGTTTTGATTTGTTAAAGTTTCTGGGTTACGGTAACCAATAGTAATATTTCGAGAAGTACTTTTGACGCGCGAAAGTTTGTCCAATCGGGGCAATAATTGTGTAGTTTTGTGGGTCAATTAGCGATGAATTGAAAAGCGTCCGCCTGCCAAAAAAGGCGCCAATTTCAATTCGTTCATTTAAGCTTTCCAAACCATAAGCTCTAATCCATTGCCTCTTAGTCTTACCTCTTCGATTAAGACGAAGACGTCTATATTTTTTTGTTTCTGATCTTGCTTGCGTCATTGATGAGGAGAAAGAAGCGGTTTGCAATGGCGGCCGGCCGGCGCATCCCAGCGGTGGGAACGGGCTGGCAAGAACGGTCCCTGGCTTGGCCAAATGGGGCGGGAGGCGTAGGGGTAGGGCGATAATGCCCATCTGGAGAACTGACGTCGGTTAGAGCAGTATCCGAGTAAAATTTCGTTTCGAAGTTAGAGAGCGAGGAAGGAATAAGGCGAGGACGATGACGACGTCGTCGGCGGCTGTTAGCATCGAAGACAAGATTATCGAGCAGCTGTCGAAGGTGGGCCGAAGCCGCGTGGCCCAGCCGGTGCCGCCGTCCGACGTGGCGAAGCTGTGCGTCAAGGTGAAGGAGGTGCTGCTGCGCCAGCTGTTGGAACTGAAGCCACCGATCAATCTCTGCGGCGACATCCACGGCCACACGACCTGATGCGCCTCTTCCACGTGAACGGCTTCCCGCCGCAGAGCCGGTACCACTTCCTGACGACTACGGTTCGTTTTATTGACCATATATGCTTTCTTCTTCCACCTTCTGTCCCGTCCGCCAAAAAGCGTACCTACATACTTCCTGCTTAATTTCAGTGGATCGAGGTCGGCAGAGCCTGGAGACCATCCTGCTGCTGCTGGCGTAGAAGATCAAGTATCCGGACGACTTCCACCTGCTGCGCGGCAACCACGAGTGCAGCAGAACCAACTTCAAGTACGAGGCGCTTCGCCCTGTGGCGGCCACTCTGACGCAGCTGTTCGTCCACAGCAACCAGCTGTGCCAATTCGACGGCGGCTTCAACTGTCTCATAAACCTGACGACCCTGGACCTCTCCGATAACGGCATCACGGTCAGGCTCTGCCCATGTGATTGTACCTGACTTTGGCAGACGGTCTCAGACAATCGTCCGCTCTCCTTTCAGAAGATCGAGAATCCTGGAGGCGCCTCTGGGCCTGACGAACCTCGACTTGAACGGCAACCAGATCAAGATCATGGAGAATCTGGGGACGCTGACCGAACTGAGAAGATTGGGCCTCCACGTTAGTGGTCTTCTAGATTCTACGGATGCGTCAACGAACAACGAAAGTCAATAGGTACAGGCGTTCTCTACCCTTTCAGGGCAACCCAACCGCGTGGAGAAGCTGGAGTTTCTCCACGCCCTGCACAATCTGGAGACCGACACGACATCTCCAAGATAGATTGCTTGGAAGCGCCTACTGGGACATCTTCAACGATTACGACGACACTGATTAGATGATGTGTACGTGATGGTGATGTCGTATTGTTGATGTGGTTAACGGTTGATTGTTTTGCTGATGCTTGATGAAGCTGTTGCGTTGGAGAAGCAGGTCGACCGCCAAAGAAACCAACCTCACTTCGGGTCAACTTGGGTTCGTTGTTCTGGAGGAAGCTGTCGCCCAATTGGTCTTCATTATATCCTACCGTAACCTACTACTTGGCCGCCTACAGCAAAATTTGAATGTACGAACCACGCATATAGATTCTCTTCGATTTGACGGTCATTCGCACGATAGTACGATGGCACGTGTGGTGGAATATAGAACAAGTTTGGTGAATCTCAGTGCGCCAATTGTGGTTGCTTTGCATGCATCGCATTCGTCTGTGTTTTCCATCGGTACCCGACCTGTATGCAACGCACGGGGCGATGAACTCAAGGAAATCAGCACACGGCTCGCGTTTCTCCCAGGTTCTACTGTTCAAATTCAAACTCTTCTAGCACCGTAATCCCATTTTGAATACGCTCTTGAAATAGGCAGTCACCCGCCTAGCTACGGTACTACATGTAGCAGTGCATAATTTAATCACTGTCGTTCCGCGGCGCAGAGTGTAGGTTGTCTCGAGAAAGACCCGAGTACTGGCTGCCACCTTGAAAGTGAACCTGTCCTCTCCGTCTGCCGACTGATGTCTTCCCTTCCACGGCAACGGTTGCTCTCATTCGACCCGCTGTGTACCTACTAGGTACGCAACTAGTCGCTCGGTGCGGATTCCAACTTCTTTCGGACTCAGAATTGGCTTCGGCAGTAGCGCCACTGAGATCTTTGTCGAACATGCGTGAGGGTAATATAAAAGACATCAATCCGAAAGGTACGTAAGTAAGTAGACCGACTTATCACCTCGACGCGTAGGTGGGCGCCGGGAAACGAGAATGTGCCAACAAATTAGCGGAGATGAATATAAGATATACGCGTGTAGTCGTGACTTAGAAGTCTGCATGGGCTGCATCATCAGTAACAACTTTGGAGTACGGTAGGTGGAGACGTCGGTAGTATGTAACACCAAAGTTGCTAGCAGCAGTAATCACGTGACGCGACTCGAACTTTAGTGTCACTTCTCGCACTGCATGATGATTTCTGCTTCGTGAAGTCCAAGTGCCTCCAAGTCCACGTGAAGCACATGTTGTCGACGGCCCACGGGCGTGAAGGCGTGCAGTACTTCGAAACCGAAAGTCCTCTTGTGCATGGAGGGTTCTCCGATGAAGACGGACGCAGCGGTTGCTCCGCGGTCTTACCGACTGATCGCCATGATGCTATTTGTCTGTTGTGCTTTTAGTAGCAGCGTTTTCCGTTAGCGAAGGATGGTCATGCGTCAATCGGTCCGAATTACTTTCGACTGGCTTCCTTCTGACGACGGCCGTGTTACGACATAGAGGTCGGACAGACTATGTCCGTTCCGACCCATTTGGACAGGGCCGGCAAAAAATTCTAGCTTTGAAGAACTTTCAAAAACAGCAGTATGCACTACAACTACGTATACAGAAGAAGAACGAATCACGAACTGGTTGATCACAGACAGTCGTCGTCAGCAGCGCATCGCGCACACAGGCAAGCAATGAGGCGGGCATGTGCGTGTGTCACTCTTCGTCGTCTTCGATAGGGGCTCGGACTCGGCAAGGCAGGCCGTCGAGATGCGTCAGTTGGGGCAGAGTGAGCAGCGCCTTCCGCCGATAGTCCTCCTCGGGCAGACTGATGGCGTTGCTGGCGCCGTTCAGCCAGACGCGGCGCAGTCGCTGCAGCTGTCGCAGCCCGCCGCCCTCCACCGTCTGCCAGCTCTCGAGACGGTTGCTCTTCAACTGAAGGAGAAGAAGAATGCTGCGAAGCGAATGGAAGACGGTGATTGATCGACAGGCAGAAGACCTACCCAGAAGTCTTCCAGTTCCGTCAAGTGCCCGATGTTCTCGATGGTGGCGACTCTGTTGTCGCAGAGGTCGAGCACCTTGAGTTTCGTCAGCGCTTCCAGTCCTTCGATCTTCGTGATGCCGTTGTCGGCCAGGTGGAGCTCCTGCAGCTCGGTCGACGCTTCGAGGTTCTCTATCTTCTCGATGTAGTTGCCCTGAATGTACAATGGCTGTACACAATCCTTGATTCTTTGTTGGCAATGGATGCAAAGGGTCGCTCACGGCCAGGTCCAGGGTGGTCAGCTCGGTCAACGTTCCCAGATTCTCGACTTTCTCGACCTCATTGTATTTGAGGAAGAGCTTCTTCAGCTGCGTCAGACCGTCCAAATTCTCGATTTTCTGAAAGAGAGTGAGGCATTATGCCAGACGGACATGGGAGTTGTGCGTCGGCGTTGGCGAACCGTGATGGAGTTCCCGCCGAGTTCGAGTAGCTCCAGATTGACGAGGCAGTCGATGCCGGGCTCGATGCGAGTCAGCTTGTTGTTGTAGAGGAAGAGATGCGTCAGCGTCGGCGCCACGGGTCTTATCGCCTCGGCGTCGATCGTCTCGATGAGGTTGTTCGAGAGGTTGAGAAAGGCGAGGCGGCGCAGCGCGTCCAGACCCTCGACCTTGACTAGCTGATTGTCGTAGAGGTCGAGCGCCTCCAGTCGCTCCCCCAGACACTCTAGGTTCTCGATCTTCTTCAGCAGATTCCAGCCCAGGCGCAGTTCCTGCAACGACGAAAGACAGCGCTTTGGTCAACAGCGGAAGGAGAAACGTCCAGCAGCAGGCGCCACCTTGAGGTTGGTCATCTTCTCAAAGCCGACGATCTTGCTGATCCGATAGCGCGTGAGATCGACCTCGTCGGCGTCGGCCGCAACGTTCGCCAGGTAGTCGGTCTGCTCGTCGTCGACGCCTTCCTTGGCCGACTCTTCGTCGCCCTGGGTGTCCTGCAGCTCGGCGGGAAGTGGGTCGATTGAAGCGACGACGCACTTGAGCTCGGCGTCGACGTTCAACAGGGCGCCATAGTTGCCCTTTCCGCAGTAGTTGGGCGCGGAGAAGATGGTGATCAGCTTGTCGTTGGCGAAGTAGGCACAGCCGCTGTGGTCCAGTATCTGGTGGGCGCGCACGACGAGGTCAACGTCCAGTCTGCCCAGAAAGTCGGCCAGCGCGCCCGGCCCGAACACCAGCGAAGTGCCGCGAGCCTCGTTGGCTTTCCACTGCTGGGCGTCGTCCTCTCCGATGGCGTCGCTGGGGTCGGCCCAGAGGATGTCGCCGATGAGGAAGAAGTCCTCGTTCTCCTCACAGACGTCGACATCGAGTGGGCGCTCCAGCCGTTCCAACTGCTCCAGGGAAGTCAGCTCCGGTGAAATGCCGCCGTGCATGCAGAGAATCCGCTCGGAAACCAGCGCCACGACCGGCAGCAGGTCGAATATGTCCTGAAGAGAGAAGAGCCTTGAAGTGCTGTCGTCTTGATTCTCGACAAAGGCTCATTGGGTTTGAAGAGACGACAACGAACGTTGATCTGCATCCAGAAGTCGTCCTGGTTGTCGGTCAGCCGGGCTTGGCACTCGCCGTAGAGACCATACTTCCGATTGACGGATCGAGTCTCGTGGTTTCCCCGCAGCAAGAACATGTTCTGGGGGTAGCGGCACTTGAGGGCAAAGAGTAGGCAGATGGTCTCTATGCTGCGCGGCCCCCTGTCCACCTGAAGAAAGAAGAAAGCGATCTGAAGAGTCGAGCAAGCAGAGAAGGGAAGGAGAATAACGCGCGTACATAGTCGCCAAGGAAGAGGTAGGGCCTGCTCTCTTGCGGCCAACCGTTGTGGCGGAACAGGCGCAGCAAGGCCTCGAACTGTCCGTGGATGTCGCCGCAAATGGAGATCGGGGCGTCGAGTCGTAGCAGTATCGGGTCGGCGTTCAGCTTCTGGGCGGCCAGCTGGCAGAGCCACCAGAGCTCGGTCGTATCCAGCGCCGTCTTGTGCTCGGGCCTCTCGACGTCGTCCACCTCACTAAAGACCGCCAGCCGGCAGATCAGCTCGTCCAATCGCCGCTGCTGCTGCGCCCTCTCGGCTTCGGTCAGCGTCGGCGTTATCGTCGTCGACGTCGTCGTCGCCGACGTCGCACCCCTCAAAAATTCGTCTTCCTCGCTGAAACACTTCTGCCTGCTCATCGTTGACGTTGGCAAATCCTCTCTAATCTCTCTCGGATCAACTTGCCAGTGACCGTCAAATTGAAAGTGCCATAACCTGTGCGTGTACCTGATGTATTCAAGTTTTGCTGTAGCCAAGTACATAAGAGGTTGCGGTCGGATATAATGGCGACTGAAGATTTCATCGAGATCTGCAAGGACATTAGTCTGTCGCCGTGGAAGAAAGAGCAGTCACCATCGACATGTCGTACCTAGTATTCACACATAGGCGATGACGATGGCGAGCTACGGATCGCAACATAACTCATAGTCACCTTCCTTTACTTGTCAACTGGCGATCGCAGAAACCCAAGTCAACACAATTAACCACTTGTTCCTAAGCGGTCACGTTTCGATTTCTGCAGATCCCGAAATCACCCATCTCGAGACACATGATTTGAAATGGTCGTTCGTGGTGATATCGCTTTGGCGCAGAAGTAGCCGGGCGCAGTTACACGTCAGTGTCTGACCGTGATGTAATTGTCGTGATGTGCGCCTGGTGGACGAGACAGTTGAAGGCGTCGTCGATCCGCGTAACTTGTTGCTGTGGACGCTCTCGTTTGCATGTAAGGCGCGCGCCACGTTTATCAACAACTCATTTTATATGTTTATTAATGTTTTGTGTTGGTTTGGGTGATAATTTTGGCGCCGCGTGACTGCCTGTGTAATACTGCATGCGTGTTTGATTCTGTTGCTGTAAGTGGTTACTAGGAGCGCCATTTCGAGGAAGTGAACGTTAGCATTATCACCGGTGCGGGTGCCTTATATAACAGTTCATTATTTTCGTAATCAGCTGGTCAAAGAAGCGAATGCTGCACTTTGATGGTACGTAGTTTTGTTGCATACTGTACTCAACGGTGTCTATCCTGTGTTAGAAGGAGTTCAGCGTACGGTTTTTCCCTGACGAATATGCAAATGCAGCCGGGAAAGAACAATCCACCACAACCGAAACTGGTAAGGTTTTCCCTTTCACTCTCTTTCTTGTCGACCTCCGGTGTTTGCGATGGAATGCGCCGATCCAGTCGAAAAGGGAGAGCCTTTCGTGATGCGCAACGTCTGCGCCGACTTCTACACTGCCATGCCGCTGGCCGGCTTCGATTTGGCAGCGAACCCTTTTCGCGCTAACGCGCCTGTCGATGTGATCGCCGTCTGCCGACTGTTCGGCGTGACAGTTCCGGAAGGTCGGAAGTGCTGTCTCCACGTCCATGGAGTGTTCCCCTATTTTCTGCTGGATGCGCCCGAGGGATTCTTTCACTGCTGCAATGAGGAAAATCAAGAGGCAGAAGAACGGTTACTGTTGCGCTTGGCTGTTGCCATCGAAGACGCCGTCGCCGCCTCCTCGCTTACGTCAGAGGATAGCGCAAACGCCAAGTCGGCGGAATCGAAGGACGGTAACTATCCTACTGGTAAAGTCTCGAAGAGCTTCCGCGGCGTCCGCTGCGTCAGGCGGATTCAAGGCGTGTAAGTTGCTTCTTCCATCTTACAGTAGAACGCTCAGGCAATGACCCTCACCAACCATCACCACAGACCTTTCTATCGATTCCGCATTTTGCCGAGCGAGTTTCTGAAGGTTGAATTCTTCGACCCTATCCAGGCCAAGCGGTTCGTCTTCCTCTGTTCTTCCTATGTCCTCACGAATGGCGACTTGACGTTGACGTTGACGACAGTTTGCAGGGCAATTGTGGCCGTCAGGAAAGGCCCGATCCTGGGATTTTCTTTTCAACCGTACGAGGCACACGTCCCGTTTGTGCTTCAGGTTCGCTTGTCGATCTTTCCCATTGTGACTTCTCCACTCCGCAGTGTCTGCTTGATCCAGTTCTTTATGGACGCCAACATCTATGGGATGGACTGCGTTCGCGCCGCGAACGTCGTCTTTCGCGACGACGGCGCCGCTTCGCAAGAGAAGATGACGAGCTGCTCCGTCGAGGCCGACTGTCGACTGGAGGACCTTTGCAACCGGCAGAAAGCGACCGCTTCAACTGCTGCAGTCGCCAGCCATTGTACGCGGCTCTAGAGTACAAGAACGGCACTACTCCTTTGTATTTCACCAGCGTGCATTGCTTTACCGCCTTTGCTTCTTCGCAGATCTGGGCGCCGTCAAGAATCCGGGCCTGAAGTTCATTTGGCAGGACGAAGCCAGGCGCCGGCAGCAGGCGGGAGAATCGCTGAACGACTTCTTCGCTTCGTCCCTTGGGTTGGAAGGTGTGTGAGAAGTATTTGTGTAGACGGCTCGATAAACCTCGTTCCTCCTATGTAGTGATTGCACGCGTACACTTCTCCAAGCGTATTGCAGAAGGAACGCCCAGGCCGCCCTACTTCCCCAGCAGCAGCGACAGGGAGTTCGCTGAGATGGCCAGACGAAAGCTCGAAGAGGTTCGCAGCCGCTTCCCTGAAATAGGCGGCGACGACGTGCTGGAAGGACGCCTGGAGCAGCCCGAGGATGAACCTCCACCGGGTAAGGTACCTACAAAGATCAGTGACACTGATGCAACACCGTTGGTGATGCGTCGTCTGTGGTTCGTTCTGTGCGAGTCATGCTGTGAGTGTATCGTTTCAGAGGAAGCGAGCAGTATGGAGGGAGTGCTGGGCTCGCTCGAGAGACGGGGCGCCGCCTGCGTGGAGTCCGATGGCGCTCTGGAGACGGCAACTGCCACGCTGGACGAGGACGAGGAAGACGGCGGCGTCGACGTCCCTTCCACTTCGCAGCCGAGGGCCTTCGCTGACGACCTCAACATCTCGGACTTCCCTCGCGACGGCGACAACGACCCGGCGCAAGAGGAATGGGTGGGAGATGCTGTGCTGTCTTATATGGCTACCGGTAGAACAGAGAACATTCGTGTCGTTCGTTACAGGAGGAAGCGAACGCTCTCTCGCAGCTTTGTGAAACTTTTGCCGAGCCGGCAGCGTCGTCGAATAGCGAAGACGACAACGACGGCCGTCCAGAGGCACTGCTGCTTCCCCAGTTGGACGGTCTGGGCTTCGAAGCCGGTGGTAGCAGGAGGGGGAATAAGCAGGCGACGGCGCCGAGTGAAAGTGCCAGTCAGTCGCTGGTTTCGCGTTCAAGGATCGTTTCTGAGGCCAGTAGAGTGAGTGCTCTATCGCTCGTTCATGATTCATGAGATGCCGTCCATATTTGATACTACTGACATTGTAGAAGACGAAGCTGAAGCGACCGGTCAGCTTCAACGACGCGATGGAAAGACGCCGATCGCCGTCGCCCGATTTGTTCAGGCCGTCGCCGTTGGAAGACGGTGGGTTCAAGAGTCTCCATACCTATCGCTATTGTGCTTGTCTCCCTGTGGTAGTGTGACGGCCACCTTTCTATGGCAGGAAGCGATCCACAGCGAGCCGCCAGCAGTCGCGGTTGGGGTCTTCAGGTGTGCCGTCGTCGCCGACGGCCGCCGCCTTTGCGCTCCGAGGTGGCCGAGTGGTTGCAGACGGACAATGCTGCTTCTCTGACGGAGCCGAGTACCAGCGCTGCCGATGTAGAGCAGCAACCCAGTCCTCAGCCGTTGCAGGGAGAGAAGGTGCGCCGACGCGACGTACTGTGTGCTACAGTATGCTGTCCACCCAATCGCCGGTCGCGAAGCAACCTCGAATCTCATTCTACCGTCTGTTAGTTCGGCGGCACCACCTCCAAGGCCAGGCGAGCGCAGTTGGACGAGTCGCAGCTTCGTGTGGCTACACCCAACAACTCTTACGGATTCAATCGGTCCGCAGCTAACCTGGACAGCGCCGACATTGGGAACGTGGTGCGCAAAAGACGTTACGAAGCACATCTCTCGTTTGCCAGACATTATGTATTATTCCCTTGTACTTATTGTAGCTCGAGCACGTCACTGTCATGACAATGGAGCTGCACGCTTCCTCGCGAGGAGATCTGCTGGCCGATCCCGAATTCGACCCCATTGAAGCCGTCTTTTTCGGCGTCCTCAACGAGTCCCCTTCATCCTCATCCAATCAGAATCCTTCGCCCCAATCCAACAACGGCGGCCCTCGATTCTACGCCCTCTTCGTGGAACGAGACGGCGTCTGCGCCAGCGAAAGAAGCAGCGCAGTGTCTAAGGCGGTCGCCAGCGAAGAGGAGCTGCTGCACGAAGTCCTGCGCTTCGTCCGCCGGTGGGATTTGGATACCTCGGTCGCTGTTACAACAATAGTTTTCCAGCCAATCCGTCGACGGTTCAGAGTCGATCCGGACATCCTTGTGGGCTTCGACATACGTAAACTCTCCTGGGGCTACCTGATCGACCGTGCCGGCAGCGCCTATCCCTCCATTTCCATTCGAGACGAACTCTCCCGTGTGATTCGTCAGCCGCCCTCATCGAGTTGGTTGAACCGAAGTCAAACTAAATTGTTGCTGGTTGGAATGAAGCCATTCCTAATGTGCGAATATCGGCTGCCGTGTACTTACCGTACTCTGGCGGCCATAACTACGGCGAAATCACGACAGTGACTGACCGTACACCATCGCATATATGCCTTCTTTGTTTCCTCTTTACCCTCATTAAACCCCTCGAACTCCTCGAGGTAGAAACCCCTCGTTACCTCGTTTGGCGGCCGTAAGGTCAACTGAAACTGCATCGGTCGTTTCAGAGGGCCAGTCGAACGAGCGGCCGGCAGAACCCATGTCGTCGGAGACGAACGTGCGCTGGACGGATCCCGAGGTGCTGTTGGCCGGTCGCGTCGTTCTGAATCTCTGGCGCATTCTCCGCCACGAGGCGGCGCTGACGTCGTACACCTTCGAGAACGTCGTCTACCACCTTCTGCACGTGCGCCTGCCGCGCTTCTCCCTGCGCTCACTGACGGAGTGGTGGTCGACGGCGGGACGGAGGTAAGGAGGAGCGCACGTCACGCCGCTTCCTTCCTTTCTTCCACGCGCAGCTCTGCTGCGCCACAGACGGGGCTTCCGATGCAGACGCCGACTGGTGGTCGACTACTACCGCTGTCGCGTCCTCACGCAGCTCGAGATCCTCGTCAAGTGCGACATTCTGAACCGAACGTCCGAGATGGCGCGCCTCTACGGCATTCAGTTCTACGACGTCCTGAGTAGAGGGTCGCAGGTGCTTGCGTTCGACAGTATGAGTACCCGTGTTGGGTGCTTCTAAAATAACCGCTTCTCTTCCAGTTTCGCGTGGAGTCGATGCTGCTGCGCCTGACGCGAGCCAACAACTTCGTGGCCGTCTCACCCAGCCCGGAGCAGCGAAGCAGGTTTCGCGCACTATTGCTGTTGCTTGGACTAGGTGTTCTATGACATCAGCTGCGCAGATTGGTTGGTGTAGTAATGGCATGGCAGTACCGTATACTTTCTAATAGTTTCCGTCCGGGTCTCCAATAATTACCCAGCTGTAATGCTTCCCCGTGGAATTTCGATTTCGAAGCACATTAGATTGGAGAATTGCCCTTGAGGATTATTAAAAAGTGTAGGGCAGTGGTTCATTTGACGCTTCCGCGCGCAGGATGGCGGCGCCCGAGTGTCTGGCGCTGACGCTGGAGCCCGAGTCGCGCTTCTACTCGCGTCCGGTGCTAGTACTCGACTTCCAGTCGCTCTACCCCTCCATCTGCATCGCCTACAACTACTGCTACTCGACCTGCCTGGGAAACGTTCGCGATCTTCTCGACTTCCGCTCGTGAGTTCTCTCGCGTCAGTTGAGATGGTTGCTCTGCCAACTCCTTATCTTGCGTCCAGGCCGGGGACAAAGAGGCCCTTTGGCTGCGTGGAATTAGAACGGTTTCCACTTCAAGAGTTGGAGCAGCTGCTGGAACGCGACCAGATCCACTTCTCGCCCGCCGGCGTCGCCTTCGTCAAGCGTTCCGTGCGCGAGGGTATGATACCCAGGATGCTGAGCGAGATCCTGAGTTCGCGCATCATGGTCAAGCAGTCGATGAAGCGCCATCAGGCTCACAGGGTACGGTGGCGCCTTTTCACTCGTCCGATTTTCAATGGCGGTTTTCCTGCTTCGTCGCAGGCGCTGACGCGCATTCTGGACGCGAGGCAGCTGGCGCTGAAGATGATTGCCAACGTGACGTACGGCTACACGGCGGCCAACTTCAGCGGCCGAATGCCCTGCGTCGAGGTCGCCGACAGCATCGTCCACAAGGTCGGTGGCTGGCACCTCTTCCGCTTTTTTCCCTTCGTCCTACTGGTACTGAACGCGCCTCACTCTCTCAGGGCCGAGAAACGCTCGAGAGAGCCATCCGAATGGTCAACGCCAATCCAAAATGGGGAGGCCGCGTCGTATACGGCGACACGGACAGGTTGGCGTTGCTTGGGTCGAGTCGCCCGGAATTCGAATCGGCGCTACGGCGCAGTCGGTTTGCTTCAGTCTGTTCGTCCATCTGGCCGACGATGACGTGACGCTGGCGAAGGCCTTCGACATTGGCGAGGAGATCGCCGCCGCCGTCACCGCCGACAATCCCGCCCCCGTGAAGCTCAAGTTTGAGAAAGTTGGCCACACTTGGTTGTCAATGGGATGAATGGATCGGAATCAGAAGTCGGCTGTTCATTCTACAGGTGTACCTTCCCTGCGTCCTGCAGACCAAGAAGCGGTACGTGGGCTACGCCTACGAGAGTCGGGAACAGAAAGAGCCCATCTTCGACGCCAAGGGAATCGAGACCGTCCGGCGCGACACTTGCCCCGCCGTCAACAAGGTGTGGCGCCTTTGAATGAGCGCCAGCTATCGTCGTCAAGCGAAGCGTGCGCTTCTGCTGTTGCAGACTCTGGAGAAGACGCTGCGCCTGCTCTTCGACAGCATGGGCGACGTGGCCCTCGTCCGCTCCTACGTCGAAGAGCAGTTCCAACGCATCTACAAGGGCCGCGTGCCCCTCAACGAGTTCGTCTTCGCCAGAGAGTACCGCGGCAGGGGTGGCTACCGACCCGGCGTGGAGCTACGACTTCCATCCGCCATCATCGCGAGGTGGGCGTCGTAGTGTTGTTGCGGGATTTAGCTCCTCAGAAATGCTGTGGAGGAAGGCGCGCCACACGCACTCAATCTGTTGTAGACGGCGGCGGGAGAAGGACCGGCGCGCCGAGCCCCAGCTGAAGGAGAGAGTGCCCTATCTATTGGTGTCCGGCGCACCCGACGCGCCGCTCTACAGTTGCGCCCGCGAGCCGCGCGACCTTCTGTTCGAGAGGGGCGGCGAGGCACTGCTTCCCCACTACCCCTACTACATCAAAGGGCAACTGGTGCCCGTCCTCAATCGCGTACTCGCTCTAATGGGGCAGGACGCCGGCGTCTGGCACGCGCAGATGGCCAAATCGACAAGGTGAGAGAAGGATCCATTCGCGTGTGCTTCGAGCGCCCGCCCGTTCGCCGCATGTGCGCACTCTGCAGGTTGCCCCACCGGCAGAGTCGCCGTCGACCGATTGTCTCGACGACTGGTGGTGTGGAGAAACGGGCGCGCCGGCAGTTGACCATGTCCCAGTACTTTCGCCGGGTGAACTGCGCCGTCTGCGGCCAACTCACGACGCTCGCCCCAGACGAAGAAGAAGCGGGCGGCTTTGGGGCGGAGGCCCTCTGCAGTCGCTGCCTGGCCGACCCGAGGCAGAGTTGCGCCACCCTGCTAGCGACGACCATGAAGCTGGAGAAACGACTGGAGGCGGCGAAGAAGCTGTGCCGAGCGTGCCAAAGGACCCCCTACTCCTCCGAAATCGTCTGCGTCTCCACCGACTGTCCCATGCTGTACAGGAGACTGAAGGCCCTCACGGACGCCGCCTCCGTCGACGAGAAGAGACGGCTGGCCAACGACTTGGGCAAGGCGCGAGCGCAAGTCAGCTGACGATCCCGGTGATAAATGAAACCACACATGCCGCACAATTCGCAGCTACTTCTCGGCAACGAATCAACAGTTAACATAGAAAGAAGCGTGGATCGGTACCAGTCACAGTAGGAGATCAGTCGTCGTCCACGTCGTAGTCTTCGTCCAGATCTTCCTCTTCTGGGGGCCGTTGAGCCGCCGCTACCGCCAGTGACGACTGCGCCATCGTCGTCGACCCGTTGGCCAGCGTCCGCTGCTGCTGCTGAGCCAGCAGCGAGAGTCGCAGCTGCTCGATCTGCGCCGCTTCCCTCTGCGCCTGCTCCTCCCTGGCCTTCTGGATCAGCTCCTGCTGCTGACGAAGAAGCTCCTCCTCGGGAATGCCGCACTTCTCCAGTCGCGAGTTCTTGCGCTTCTTGCGACGACTCACTTGCTCCTGGCACTCGCCTGCAGCGAAGGTCGGAACAAATTAGCCGCAATACAGCGGCAAACTGCACAATATCACTCTGTCCATTACTTAGAACGGAGTCGCACACTTCGAGGTAGGCGTCCGGCAGGCCGCAGTTGACCATCGCTTGCCGCAGGTGCTCGTGACAACTGGAACAATTCGCTAGAGGGTAGAGATGTCGACTGACCTGACGAACCATAAGAGGATCTCAGCTACAAAGCCAAACTAACTAACATGGTCTTCCGTTGATCCAAAGTGCTCAGTCGCTGCGCCTCGGCGGACAACAATCGGATGAACTCGAGACAGCTCTGGGTCAAGAACTCGCGGCTGTCGTTGGAAATTCGAGCTTCGCCGCAATTCTCCTTGATGATCTGATTCAGGGCCTTCTGCGGCAAGGCTACGTCCGACAAGTCGTCATTGTTCGAGGAGCAAGCTTGTCCCAAGTCGCCGTCGTCGCCCTCTTCAGCCACGTCTCCTCCCCACATTTCCTCGCGTCAGCTGTTTGTTGCTTAGACACCTCTCGATCGTAGATTGTCGCGCACTGCTGAAAGCCGTCCGTCCAGCGCACGTTCTAATTGCTAAACTGCAAGCAGCGCACTCGATTCATTGTATTGTGTTCAACTTTGGTACGACGCGTATTTGAATTTACCGCCGGTTCTAATCGAAACGCCACCATGAGCATGCAGTCACCTCTGCAACTGCAAACATTGTTGTTACGAACCTATCTACCTGTCAATTTAAAAAGTTCACTAGCGTTAGCACCGTCACGGCTACAAGTGAATGCAGTGCAAGTTGGACTAGACTGCTGCAGGTTCTTCGCAGAGGTGATGCGCAGTCGTTCTATTGCAGTTACTTTCGCAGGGGCGGCGAGCGAAACGGCAGAGAAGTCACTACCCGCGCGCGGCGCACGGCCGCGGGGAATTGGGTTTACGAATAGACAACAAGCAGATTCAACTTTCTCGCCGACGGCGGACAAAGGTTGCGGCGGTCTGAATGGAGTGGCCAATCGAGGTGTCAGGTGTCGTCGATACGTCCGTCCTCTCCATTTCACTCTCGCGACGACCTCTCACTCACTCACAGATCACTCACCCACATCCACAAACCTTCACGCTTGTTTGTCGGTACTGTAGGTACGTTAGGGCGGTATGTCTTCCAGTCTGCTTGTCGCCTGCTTTTGCGTCTTCGGTCGTCTGCAAATCGGCGCAGAACCTCAAGTAGAGCAAAGCAACAAATCCGCTGTTGCCGCAGATCCGGTCGTTTCTAAGACGCTGACGTGCGATGGCGACAACTTTGTCGTCCGAATCGACTTTCGCTACCCATTCTACGGTCTCATTTACAACACTCCCGATGATGCGCCGAATGAACGTTGCACGCTATTCTCAAGAGCCGGTGGCGCAACTGCATCTAGCAGCGACGACGTTGGTGGTAACACTGTTGTGGAGCTGAGCATCCCCTTCCGTGGGTGTGGAGCACGAAGGTGGGTCAGGGTGTCAGGCAGGTTACATCCGGTAGACGCTGACTGAAGCTGCATGTGTAGTTCTAACGTCTAGGTACATATCTGATCATCGATACTGTAACTCAACGATATGTAGCACTGACTGCACACAATTAATTCTCAAGCTGTGGTAACAGGCGAAGTCAAGTCGACGGCACCGTCGGCTACACGAGCCAACTTATCGTCCAGCCGCACGTCTCCGGGGCAGACTCGACCGTCCTCGACGGGCGGGCGCTTTCCTTCCGTCTCGTCTGCTATCTTCAGCCGGGAAGCCACGGCAATCAGACCGTTGAAAGCCAGTTGAAGCTACACGTACGTCACGTCAGAAGAACCTTTATCATCACTGTTTCTATGTACTTTGACGTTTCTCTGTGCAGGTGCTGGATCCGGTGTCGCAGTTGCTGACCAACTCAGCGGAACTGGACCCCCAAAGGTCCGTCGCCTTCAGTAGCAGCCTCGTGTTCGGCAGTTCACCCACCGGGCCGCCGGTCGATCGCGTCGTGATGCTTGGAGAGCGACTGACCTATCTCTTCCGTTGCACTCCGACCGGTCAAACCGACTGCGCCGTTGGTTCGTGAAAGGTTTTATATTCATTTCTATAATTGGTGTCCGCACCGTCAACGCCGTTTTAGGCGAGTGCTTCGCCAGCGGGATGTCGAGACAAGGTAACAAACGATACGATACTACATGTTGGTGTGAGACCAATCAATTTCAAGAAGCGCCTCTGCAGACGTGGTCATCCAGCTAACCGACGAGTACGGCTGCTCCCACTTCCCCGGCTTCTGGTCCTCCTTCCGGCGCGACACGATGGGGATCGTGATCGGCGGTAGCGGGAATCCCAGAGAGAAGCTGTACACGGCGGCCGTCTGGGCCTGGTCCCTTCACGCCGACGCCAACGTCGTTCTCAGCTGCCGCCTCCGACTCTGTCCCGCCCTCTCGCCCTGCACGCTGCGCAGTCCCTGCGTCGCCGCCAGGCGCGTCGTCTCCTCCTCTACTTTCGGCAACGTTGACGTCGCCCCAGTAGTGGAAGTCGTCGATAGACTGCCGGTAGCAGTGGAGCCAAAAGAAGTCGAAGGAGGGCGCTGGGTGGCGCTCAACTCTTCGCTGAGAATGACCGTCGACAGACTCGGCAGCTGGCCCCACCTGCTGCGCGACGACCAGCGGCGACGACGGCTCGTTCTGAGGACAACTCGGGACGACAGTCCGCCCGACTTCGACGCTAGATCGCCAAGCGTACAGAAGCCTCTTTCGGGGGCCACGGTTTGTTTTCCGTTGTGCAGCTTTCAGCGTTTCACTCATCGGCGCAACTGCTGTGTTCCAGATCAACTGTTCGCTCATTCGCGATCGCGAGGGGCCGACGGCACGTCACAATGAGAATGAAACCGTGGTCGTTTCGAAATGGGTTCTAGCCACTACCATCGTCGTCATGCTCTGCAGCGTCGCCATTCTGAGCGCTGTGGTGGGATTGCTTCTGTTGAAGCTTCATCGAAGAAACAAGAGATTGTACGATCGATATTGAAGCTACATACAGTAGCTGTTAGAGTGCAAAAGGCGGCTATATCGTCCAATTACAAGTACCCTAGCGCATAATATTCCTGTAGTAAACCGATGATGGTATAAAGTATAAGCACTGTGCAGGCACTTTGTTTGAGCGTATCTCGACACACCAAGAACAAGCAGCCGTCACGCGCAATTCGAGGTTGAGCCTTCCTACGTTTGCGACCGTGCATCGGTCAAGCCTCACATATGTACCAATTTGAGAGAATGTACATTTATAATGGTGTACGTTTATTATGGTTGCAGTTGCCTCTGTTGTGAATGTACATACAGCATAGTAGCTGCCGCATTCCCGAGACAACTTTTTCTCCATTACTGTGTGTGTGTGTCACCGACGGCGATATAAAGATGTTTGCGTTTGGCGGGCGCTGGGCGCGCGCGTGGCCGCTTAGCGAGAAGGGGATTGCGGCAGTGAGTCGCGCAGTAGTAGAACGTAGTACTACTCTGAGAACTGGAAGCAGGGACGCGCGCAGAGGTTGACTTTGCGACGACGGCGACGGCGCTGTCGTAACGTCGGCCGCTCGCGCGTAGTTATTCATGCAGAGGAGAGCGTGCGGCTCCGCTATTGGCAATCTGAACAGTCGGCCGATTTGCGCATTCTGCTGCGCCGTCGCTCTGGCCGACAATTCATCAATCGGTGCTCCCGCTGCTACTGCCGCGCCGCCGCTGTCTCACTCTTCTCGACCCGTTGCTATTACGCGGGGCGTTGTCCCTCACTGCCTCCTCGTCTTCTTCGAGCACAACTTTTGTCGTTGACTCAACCGTTTGTAATTCTCCCACGCAAACTGCCACCTGGTTGGCTATCTTTGCGACTCGATTTCAAGTGGTAGTGCCAGCGGTCTGGAAACATGGGCACCGTTGTCAAGAAGGAGACGTACACGACGCAGCAGCCGGACGGCACGCTGGTCACGACGACGACGAAGACGAGAACGGTGCGTCCAGAGGATGCGGTCGACGAGGAGGTCGTCTTCGGCGGCGACCGATCGGAGATTAGCGGACGCTACTGCCTACTGCCTCCCTCGCTGCTCAGAATCGCCCAAATCGTGAGCATTCAACTCTTTGCAGTTTATTTCTCGGACCTGTTTAGTCTTTCTTCTAACCTACACATACGTAGTCTGTCGCAACAGCCCGCTCTTGACTACATACTGTGTGTACCTCCATACTGTAAATGCGCCAATATATGTACGCCCCCTCCTGGTCCTCAACTTCTACGCCAGGCTTTGCAATGCCGAGGCAAGGGGGGGGGGGGGGGGGTAGTGGAGATGGGGAGGGGGCATATTGGAATATTTTCACTACCTAAATGCTTCTTTCTATCTACACGACCAGACAGCAGCGAAGTCATGCATCTTCTTCTTTCTCAGGTGGTTGGTTTGCTGGTGGTAGCTCTGGTCAGCGGTCCCATGGGCGCCATGAGCTCGGCCTACGGGGCCGTGCTGCTGGGGCAGGCCTACGTGCTGACGGTGGCCGCCGTCTGCGTCCTCGTCACCTTCGCCGTCCTCCTGCTGCTCTTCTTCTCCCTCCACCTGACCATGCTAGACTTCTTCCCCTTCAAGGAGACCGTGAGTGCGCCCGAAGTTCCCCATGGATCGAAGCGCCTATGAGATTTACGCGGGTATAATTTCACCGCAGGACTTCATCTACAACATTGCGGCGATGGTAGCGTATCTGGTGGCCTTCCTGC
Source organism: Linhomoeus sp. GSCO2_2 (assembly GCA_030248115.1). NCBI lineage: Eukaryota > Metazoa > Nematoda > Chromadorea > Monhysterida > Linhomoeidae > Linhomoeus > Linhomoeus sp. GSCO2_2. The sequence goes on along the minus strand of JASAMZ010002067.1, from coordinate 90,748 downwards.
TGGAAGTCTGGTACGCCAGCGGCACCTGGTGCTCTGGAAGTCGACTCCGCTGTCCCGGCGTCAGCCTCTCTTGGGCCTTCGCGGCGGTCAGTTGTTCCGCTGAACATTTGATACATATTGATCAATCCAATATCGAATTAATACAGTGCTGGTCGGCAATGTGTGTTGTGATTCAAACGTTCTGTACGTACATGACTACATACATGTACATATATGCATGCACAAAGCCCACGTATCCGTACCAATTCAGGCATTCTGCCTTCTAAACACAATCCTGTACGCTATCTTGGTGTACTTCACCAAGAAGAGTCGCTACTGGGGAAGCAGAAGCGTCGGACTCAGCTGACGAGACGACTCGATTCGACACTATCGACTACCCTGTGTTTCTCAAGTCACTTGGTGCACTCAGCATAAAACTGCCGATATAATTTATTCATTGCTGCGTTTGTACTAGTGTGGTGACACATGCTTGGTTCTATCGTATCGTTCTTTTAAGATAATGACAGTGAAACTTGCTTGTTTGTAGGTAGCCTTGTTGTTGAGTGGGCTTTGTGGTACGTTTGTATGTGCAGCCGCCACTGTACCACTATGAGAAATCGCAGACACGTTTCAAACGTCAGAATTGAACGTTAATTTAATAAATTCATTACTTCTATTCAGCTACTTGCACTTTATTGAGTTACGTAATCACTAGCAGATTAGATCAAATTAGATTAAATTAGATTAAATTAAATTAAATTAGATTAAATTAAATTAAATTAAATTAAATTAAATTAAATTAAATTAAATTAAATTAAATTAAATTAAATTAAATTGAATTGAATTGAATTGAATTGAATTGAATTAAATTGAATTAAATTAAATTAAATTAAATTAAATTAAATTAAATTAAATTAAATTAAATTAAATTAAATTAAATTAAATTAAATTAAATTAAATTAAACTATAAATTAAATTCAATTAAATTAAAGTAAATTATAAATTAAATTAAATTAAATTAAATTAAATTAAATTAAATTAAATTAAATTAAATTAAACTAAATTAAATTAAATTAAATTAAATTAAACTAAATTAAACTATAAATTACATTCAATTAAATTAAAGTAAATTATAAATTAAATTAAATTAAATTAAATTAAATTAAATTAAATTAAATTAAATTAAATTAAATTAAATTAAATTAAATTAAATTAAATTAAATTAAATTAAATTAAATTAAATTAAATGAAATGAAATGAAATGAAATGAAATGAAATGAAATGAAATGAAATGAAATGAAATTAAATTAAATTAAATTAAATTAAATTATAAAGTAAATTAAATTAGATTAAATTATAAATTAAATTATAAATTGAATTAAATTAAATTAAATTAAATTAAATTAAATTAAATTAAATTAAATTAAATTAAACTAAATTAAATTAAATTAAATTAAATTAAATTAAATTAAATTAAATTAAATTAAATTAAATTAAATTAAATTAAATTAAATTAAATTAAATTAAATTAAATTAAATTAAATTAAATTAAATTAAATTAAATTAAATTAAATTAAATTAAATTAAATTAAATTAAATTAAATTAAATTAAATTAAATTAAATTAAATTAAATTAAATTAAATTAAATTAAATTAAATTAAATTAAATTAAATTAAATTAAATTAAATTAAATTAAATTAAATTAAATTAAATTAAATTAAATTAAATTAAATTAAATTAAATTAAATTAAATTAAATGTAAATTAAATATAAATTGAATTATTAAATTAAATTAAATTTAATTAGATTAAATTAAAGTAAATTGAATTAAATTAAATTAAATCAAATTGAATTAAATTAAATTAAATTAAACATAAATTAAATTAAATTACATTGAATTAAACATAATCATAATTCAATTTTGATTAAATTAAGTTCAATCAATTTTATTAAACTAAATTAAATCATAAATAAACTAAATTAAAAATTAAATGAAACTAAATTGTGTTAAATTAAATTAAGTTTTTTAAATTAAATTTAGTTAAAGTGAATTAAATTAAAATTTTTGATTAAATTAAGTTAAATTAATGTAAATTTAATTAAATTAAATTGAACTAAATTAAGTTGAATTCTATTTTATTAACTCAAATGTACTAAATCTAACTGAATTAGATTAAATTGACTAAATTAAGTAAAATTCTATTATATTAACATTACCTAATTAAATTAAACTAAATTTAATTTAATTAATTAATTTAATTAGGTTAGATCAGACTAGATTAAGATAACCTTGCATTAAATAAGATTAACTTAAATATCTTACATTAAAAAAGATTAATTTAAATTTCATACTCTCGTTGGAAATTCAAATCTTAAGGCAAACTTTTTTAAAAACAAACCAGTGTGGGACGGCATAGCCATGCAAATCGTTGCCTGCTCTTTCTCCTCGCTATTATTGTCTTCTTCAGATCTTGGCAGGCAGAGGTTTGACCTCCATCGAGTCCAGTCGCAAGAAGAGCAGCTCACGACACTCTGCCATCCACCTCAGCTCCGTACCGAGATACACACACGTATGTAGACCCACGTCTCAACCGACTCTCCTGTTGCAGATGCGTCGAAGGGAGGTGTTCTCTCTGTGGGGACGGGAAACACATCATATCATTCATAATTCTGTACGCCGTTGTTACTTCTCAGGGCCTTCAGAGGCGAATTTCACCTCTAGCGCTCTACTGATGGCGTGAAGGAACGCATCGCGCGCTCGTTTTCGCCTCGCTGCAGAGCCTTTTTCGTCGTCTAACGACCCGAAGGTCGACGTCTTCTTCATCTGAGTCGCGAAACGTCGGCCGAACACACATGCGCTTCTCTACGTTCCTGAAAGGACGGGGCGTGACCGATCGGCCTTCGTGAGTTTTTGTTTCGCAAGGGGTGCTGGTCAAGCGCTCCTTTGGAGATTATGCAGTTTGAACGCGACAACGATTGGTGTCTTGCACGGGCATCATGTGGAGACGGGCGCAATTACGTCGTGCGTCATGCTTCGACGAATTGCTCTGCCTTGTACATGGTGCGCCAGCCTTTACACCTACACACCTAACCTATTCGTCTCGACTCGCCAATGGGTGGGCGTATCGTCGTCGTGTCTGCCAGCAGTGGAAGGTGCACAATTAGTCGGGCTGGCCGAAAGAAGGGCTATTGGGCGGGGAGAGTTCGAAGTCTCGCGCGAGTCGGCCCATTCTGGCCGACCGGCCATTAATCGCGAGAAGCGAGAGTGGTCTCTCTCCTCGCCCCTCCGTGTGATTACCTTCTCGCGCGGCCGCGACCACGCCGTGATTTGCGAGCTGAGCCGACGTCGTGGAAGGTGGAGGGAAGAAGAACAAACAGAGGCCGCGCCGCCGTCGCCGCCGGCTGCCAATTGTAATTCGTCGTCGTCGTCGTCGGCGGCGGGCCGCTATTGTCCGCGCGCGCCAGTATCTCCGAATTTGTTGCGCGACCATCCATCGGCTCTGAGAAAACTCCGCAGTCGCCGCCGTCCTTGTTTCTTCCTTCGATGACGCTGTCTGCGCGCGCAACCATAGAGGTACATGCATAGGTAGCCCTCTTCTCGGTCTCAAATGGGAGACAACGACCTTCTTCGCGCGCTCGGTCGACCCCTCTGGATCCTCGAGTTCTGTCTCCCTCTCTCTCCCTATGGCCATCGGCATTGGCCGATTTGAGAAATGTTGCTACCGTATATGTCGACAACCCATCTGTAGCTTTCCAGTCGTGCGCGATTGGTCTAAGTGTGTACATGTACAGAATATGTACATATACAGTATAGGTATGTACATAGCTGGCTGCTCATCGCTGGGAAGGCCTTCAAATGGTTCGCTAAGCGATTTGTAAGTCTCTCCACTTCTATCGAAGGTATGTACAGTACATTAGCTTTCTGTGAAATCTACATTTAAGTACTCAAGTTCGTTGTAGAGCGCCGAATGTGTGTACAACATCGCATCCTCTTATCTAAATATGTACGACGATGTCGAGACTCGAGTAGCAGAAGCAGTGACCCACCAGACGTTTAGATCTTGCGAAGCGCCAGTCGCAGAGTTGACTAACTACTGTCGTTAGAGCGGATTCCTGTGACACGCCACGAGCGGCCCATTGCCAACTAATCGCGCGTTCCCTTCGGGGCGTGGGGCTACGCAAGCTCGAATTCTCAAACGCGACCGGCAGTAATTAATCGGGCCGCTTAGTCGCAGGAATTGAGGAGGCCGGCCCTTGGCCCATTCCAGAAGTTCGATCGGCTTCCGCGCGCGCGCTCTCGAAGGAGCCAGTCGCTGGAGAGAGAGAGAGGGGGACGAGAGAGAGAGAGAACAATAATGACGACGACCAGAGAATGAAGGCTCATTTCTCTTTCTCCATCTGCGGCGCGCTCTCCCTTTCCCCCCACAGACGTCCGACGTCGGCCTCAACTCCTCAATTTCTTGCCGGCGCACAGCAAACAGCCCCGAATGAGTGTCCCTCCCATTACTTAGTGAGCTCATTTCGCCCATTGAAGAGCCGCTATCCTCCTTCTCCTCCCCCCCCCCCCCCCCTCACTCTTCTGGTCCCCCTGACTCTGCATCCCCAGTCGCCAGCTGGTTAAATGGTCGCGCCGAGATATCCGACAGCCGATAATGCGTCGATTCTCAGTCTTATCCTCCGTCGAGTTCCCTCGAGGGTCGACGCGGCGCAATTTCGCCCATTTTGGAACCGCCCATAATTCGGCTAGCTGCACTGCTTCAGTGCCGCCGCGATTCGTCGCTTCTTGCTTCGGTTTGGCTCGGGAGATTGGTAGAAGCTCAACGAAACGGTAGGGGCAGTTCTCAAGGGCGCCGACTAAAGCGACCGTGTCCGAGCCCGTCGTCGCGACTCTCTCTCCCACCCAAAAAGCCTGCGCCTGAGTTATGAAGAGTGCCTTGGCGCGCAGATGTGCCTTCGCGCGCCTGCGCGAACTGGAGAGTGCAAGCAACTGCGCTCTCAGCTACATACATACCGGCCCTTCCTCTTCGCGCCAGCGCGATCATCCCATCGCGCAATTACTCGAAATAGAATCGTGTGCGGCGGCGGCGACGGAGGCCGTTTCGAGACCAGAGAAGAAGAAGCGTCCGCCGCTGTTGGCCGGCTGGTCGTCGGCTGGCCGCTGGGCAATTATTTCGCCCTCGCTCTCTCTCGCACGGCTGGCGAACGAGATTCCCGGCCGCTGCTATGCGCCGTCGACGACGACGACGACGACGATGCCGCCAATAATACAGCACAAATAAGTGGCCGGCGCGCGCAGGAGGGCCGAGCTGCGCGAACAGGTTCGGCCGGGCTGGTGGGCGGGCGGGCGGCGCCCTCGTAACGCGGCGCTCGAAATTAAAAACCTTGACATTATGTGCGCCGCGGCGGCGCCGATTTTTAATCACCACCGCCGGCCCCGTCAGCATCCGGCGAAGCAGCTCGCGTTTTGGGCCGACGGCTAGCGTGCCTCTCGGCGTGTTTTCGCTTCTCATTCGCTCCCGTCTAACTAGCAGCAGCCAACTACCAACTTCGATTCGGCGGCGCTGGGAAATCGTGGCGCAACGCCCCGTCGACATTCCTTCTAGCTGGCGAGAGAGAGAGAGAAAGAGAGCGCCATTGAGAGACTGGCTCCGTTCCCTTCCTGTGTGGTGGCCTGGCGGGCCTATTTTCATTAATCAATATGCTTAATTACTGCTGATTGCCTCGACCGGCCGACGCACTGGATTGAGGCGCTGCTTCTCTCTCTCTCCTCTCCCAGCCAGCCGGCTAGAACTCTCTGTTCTCTGTCTCTCGCTCTCTCCCTCTCTCTCTTTCTTCAGCAGTCTCAGTCTGGCACACTCCGACGGCAGTTCCAGCGAGAAGGCGGCTGGCCGAGTGCCGAAATCAGACGCGCCGTCGCTGTCTCTCCCTCGTTCTCTATCTTTCCTTCTCTCTCTCGTCGGCCACATTCCGCTCGCCCAACTGCGTCCATTTATGCCATTCATTTGCGGCCCCTCCCCCCTCTTTCTCGCGCCAAGTCTACAGTTAATTCCTTCGGACGACACGTGAGTTCGTTAGTAGTCGTCGACGACGACGACGACGACGACGCCGGCGGCTGTTTTGGTGGCAGCGCGCGACCGCCCTTTACTTGTCGTCGCCGACGTCGTCGTTCTCGAGAAGTTCTCTTTCGGACGCCGACTCCCTCTTCCTTCGCCTTCTGCTGTGTCGTCCGAAGGCTACTAATGAACGGTTCCTCCTGCTTCTTCTTCTCCTTCTCCCTCTCTTCCTCCGTTCACGCGCTGTGGCGTAGGAACAAAGCTGCCGCTGCCAGTTCGTTTGCTCCGCCCGCGAAGACGCTGTCTAATTAAGACGAGCGCTGCCGGCGGTGGTCCGTTGACGACCACAGCCTTCTTGCGCTACCTTCTACTTCTGCTAATGGAGCTGAATTTTAGGCCGCCCTATGTATGTAGTGTGTATGTACATACAGTATGTTCAACCCTGGCAAGTGGTGTTACTCCTTAGTGAAGAAACTATGTACTATGTCGGTTCACGCTTGAAGGACTTGTTCGTTCGTTCGTTCGTTCGTTCGTTCGTTCGTTCGTTCGTTCGTTCGTTCGTTCGTTCGTTCGTTCGTTCGTTCGTTCGTTCGTTCGTTCGTTCGTTCGTTCGTTCGCTCGCTCGCTCGTTCGTTCGTTCGTTCGTTCGTTCGTTCGTTCGTTCGTTCGTTCGTTCGTTCGTTCGTTCGTTCGTTCGTTCGTTCGTTCGTTCGTTCGTTCGTTCGTTCGTTTGTTTGCTTGTTTGTTTGTTCGTTCGTTCGTTCGTTCGTTCGTTCGTTCGTTTGTTTGTTCGTTTGCTCGTTCGTTCGTTCGTTTTCGTTCGTTTGTTTGTTCGTTCGTTCGTTCGTTTGTTTGTTCGTTCGTTTGTTCGTTCGTTTTGTTTGTTCGTTCGTTCGTTCGTTCGTTCGTTCGTTCGTTCGTTCGTTCGTTCGTTCGTTCGTTCGTTCGTTCGTTCGTTCGTTCGTTCGTTCGTTCGTTCGTTCGTTCGTTCGTTCGTTCGTTCGTTCGTTCGTTCGTTCGTTCGTTCGTTCGTTCGTTCGTTCGTTCGTTCGTTCGTTCGTTCGTTCGTTCGTTCGTTCGTTCGTTCGTTCGTTCGTTCGTTCGTTCGTTCGTTCGTTCGTTCGTTCGTTCGTTCGCTCGTTCGTTCGTTCGTTCGTTCGTTCGTTCGTTCGTTCGCTCGCTCGCTCGCTCGCTCGCTCGCTCGCTCGCTCGTTCGTTCGTTTGTTCGTTTGTTCGTTTGTTCGTTCGTTCGTTCGTTTACTCTTGCGATTGCTATTGCCTTTGTTATTGCTATTGCTCTTTGTCATTGCCACTAATGCCGCAGTAGGTTATCCGTGCGGTCTAGAGAAAGAGTTGAGAGTATCGCCTGCCTTAACTTGGTCTCAACAGAGGTCCGCCTATAGCGTATAGTCGGAGAAATTACACGGCTCTGGTCGGTGGCCGCTTTTCCGCCCCTTTGACCTTGGGGTCCGGTGACGGCAAATGAGAGTCGGCGCCGTCCCGTCGCCGCGACAAAGGACGTCGGCCATTGTTTGTCCCCCAGTCATTTGGCATTGTCTTCTCTCCGTCGCCCGAGAGAGAGGGGACGAAGTGTCGTCTGGACGCCAAAGGCGGCGGCTGACCGAGTCTGACCTCGGCGACAAAGGTTCCTCTCTCCCCCTTCCTTCTCCCAACCACGCCCAAAGTTGGGGGGGGGGGGCGCCGTCCTTATACCAGAGAGGGCGAGAGTATCGCTCTATATATATGAGGAGGGAGGGTCGCGCGCGCGCTAATTGCCGGTTTCCCACGACCTTTCTTTTCCGCCCGAAATCACCGTGTCGTCGCCGAGTCGACTCCTCGCCCTTGGGCTGCCTTCTACTCCCCCCTTCTTTTCTCCTACCCTCAACCCAAATGAGTAAATAGACGGAGAGAAGCGGAGAAGAAAGGGAGAGGGAGGCTGGTCGGCTTTTTGCGCGCGCCGCGCCACACCGCCCGCCGCCGCCAAAGCCCTCTCTCATACTAAGTACCCAGTTGGCCGGCCGCTAACTAGGGCCGTTTCTCAGCTCTGTCGGCCGCCGACGCCGGGTTCGCCGAAGCGGAGCTGCTTCGTCTGCTTCCAATTAGTCATTTATGAGCGCCGGCCCTTTCGTTTCAGAATTGGCTAAGAAGGCGAGGCCTTCCCACTCGATTGTAGTGCACAAAACTTGCCGTAACTGCACGTGAAGCGCACTACGGACTTGCCTCCTTCATTCAAGCTTCTGAAGGTGATATCTGTACATACGTCGATTGCATTGTGTCGGCCCTTGAACTGAACCGAATAAGTCGCTCCGTGTGACCCCTTGCCTTGTTTGTTCCACCAATTAGATGGTCGGCCGTTTGGTTCCTACGCAGATTTGGCTTCTGTGCCTCAGCCGTTCGCGCTGCGCGTACACAAAAATTCGAATGGAGAATGAGGGCGTCTGTCGCTATGCCGCTGCCTTTATCCAGCCTGTTTGTTCGCCGCCGTGGGATGGCCAGCGTCGCGCTGCTCATTAGCGGGCCCCTTCTGGCGTAATTTGATGACTTTAATTATTAATCGCGAGTTGCTAATGACGCTGGAGAGAGAGAGACCCTCTCTGAAGGGCCTTCGGCCCTTCCGGCCAGCTCGCCGCCAGTTCGTTAGTCGTGTCGTCGTCGTCGTCGTCGCCGTCGACATCGTCAACAGCCCAAAGGCGCCCTTGCCTCTTGCCTAAATGAGTTGGCCAAGACGCGCCGGGGGCTAAATTGCGGCTTTTCTTCATTTGCGGCGCATTTTCCTCTCTTAACGAGTCGGCGGCGGCGGCATTTCTCCACTTACTTTTCGACGACCGACGACGGCGACGACGACGACCGCCTCCAAAATATTATTGGCCCTGAGTAGAGTGAGAGAGAGGGAGAAGCTTAGAGGCCTCTGCCGTCGTATTAGCAGCTGGAGCGCGTTTCGTCCGCGCGCACTGGCTAGCTCGGGCGAAAGCGAGAGAGAGAGAGAGAGAGAACGAGCAAGTAGTTAGCGCGGCATTCAGTAATCGCCCAGGAGTTGTTGGAGCGCGGCGGCGGCCGCAGCAGCAGCTCGTCCGCGTGAAGGAAGGGCCGGCCCTGGCTCGGCCGCCGGCGTCGGCGGCGCGCGGCTGCTCCGGCCGCTAACTAGACTGGCAGTTAGTCGCGCTTTATCCAATTACATAATTATTGCCGTTGCGCCGGCCGGGCGCCCTCCTTCTCCTCCCTCTCCTCCTCCTCCGCTTCGGCCGCCCCGCGGCCGCTCCGCGCCTCCTCTCTACGCAATTAGTCGAACGAGCGCCGCCGCTGCTGCTGCCGCTACCGCCGGTTCGTTCCGCTCTCAGCGACAGCAGACGAGCCATTCTTCTGCTTCTGCTGCTTCGGCCGCCGTCGATGGACCCCGAAATTCCTTCGCCCCTTCCTCTGTCCCTCCGTCCTCGTTTTCTCGCCTGCCCACTTGGCCGGTTTTCGCCCTGTCGTCGTCACACCGACTTAAAACAGCCCACGCCGCTCGAAACCGCTTTTTGCCGGCGCCGAACATTTTCGGCTCCGCTGATTAGGCGTCTTGCACTGTTTTCGCCAGGGCAGCTTCGATTATGAACTTGTTGGCTTTGGAAGGATGCAGCAACGACTGTTTAAGTGAGCCTTCATGCGGAAGTCTTGACTTTCAAGCGTTTGATAAGCTAGCCAAGAAACGAACTGGTATGCTAGATCGTGGAGTTGGAACAAAATACAACGACGGTAAATAAAGTAAAATAAATAAAATAGTCCATTTGGAAACAACAAAATAAAAATATGTATAGGTATTAAATCATAAACAGCATATGTATGTAGTAAGAATGTAATAAGAAATGCTATGAAAGTATATGTAACTAAAGCGTACATACATATGTAGCACTAAGCACACCATAGACAAAATATTGTAAAATATAACTGTTAACACGGCAGAACATAGCACTAATACAGCGATAGATGAAATACCCTACCAGCGCAAAGATTTATCACAATTATCGTATTTATATTCTACGGGAAGGAACGGCTAGTTTATATTCTAAGGTCAATGAAAACATTAAAATAGGAAATATTTTGTCGCAGCGCAGTCGCGCTGACCTCGCAAAGATTCGTGCTTCGCGTCTATTGTTACCCTGAATGTGCGATGTCAACGCTGCACAACAAAAGTGTTGCTCCCCCCATCGTCGTTAGTCCGTAGGTGTGCAGCGGACGCGTTCGCACGTCTCTTCAGCGCGACTTTTAATTCGAGTCGTCGTCGTCGACGCCGCCGCCGGCCGGCGACGCGATTAATTAGCCCGCAAGTCTTGGCGCTGCGCTGCGCCCGTGCGCCGACGTCGGCAGCACGACGGCGAGAAGAACCTAGTGCCTTCACGTCGTCGTCGTCGTCGTTGCCGTCCGGCCCGTTCATTACTGCGCCTCGGCCGAATGGGCGGCCCTTTCTTCGGCGTAATTTTTGCTATAATTCATTCGGCTCTGCAGCACAGTGCGCGCCAGCCGGTCGCCAGTCGCACACGCGCTCGCCCGCTCGTTTGCACGCACTCGGAGAACCTTTGTGCGCCCTCTCCCTCTCCGGCGATGGCCACTGCGGTCGGGCGTTGTTAGAATTCGGCTCATCGGCTCTTTGACTACCTCCTCCCCCCCCTCCCCTCCCCCATCTCCCTCTGCTGACAGTCCGTGCCAGTCGCGTTTTTGCCCACTTGCCGACATAATTGCAGTCTTGCTGTTCGCCTCCCCCTTTCCTTTCTTGACCGAAGTTGCCTGCGCTACGCTTCGACAGACCGTACGCTGGAATCTGCGCTCGCGCGATTAGGCGATGGCTCGGCCGCGCGCGCTGTTTAACATTCTGCGTGGACACCCGCCTGGCTAGCTAGCTAGCGAAGTTTTTGTTCTCGCGAGCGCCGGTTTTTCGCCCCTCCCTTCGCGGGGATTTGGCCCAGGTGCCGCTTTTTCGGCTCCTCATTCATTCCACCGACTCGCGTTCTGCCGCGAATTATTCATTCGCTCGTGGCTGCTCTTCTGCTGGTAGGCGCTATATTTGGATCTCCACCTTCGCTTCGTCTGCGTCGTCCCCAGCTTCTCCGACCAGCAGAGGCGACGTCGGCCCATCGGCGCTTGCGCCACGAACGCGCCGCTGTCTTCATTAGGCCGATTTTCGGCGGCCGCCACTGAAGCTAAGTGGGACACGGCCGGCCGTTTCGGCTGCCTGATTAATTCTCCGCTCGTCAGCCCGTCGGCAGCTCGCGCTTCCATGTCGTTAGCGATTTTCGGGCACCCGATTTAGCCCCGTCAACTTGGGCGACTGGCCACTAAGTTGCTGCTAGTGGATTACTGTAGCAGCCGCCAGCGCTACCACTTGCAAGAGACGGTCGACGTTTGAATCATTAGAAAATGAGCCTGGAATTAGACGGTCGCTCTTGCTTCGCTCGGTAGCAGCTCTCACATTGATCACCGGCGGTGATTACCAGCCGACTGATGAGAGAGCTCGATGGAGCCGCCTAACCCATTTTCATTTCATTTCGCTTGGCGCCCCCACTTTCTGTTTGCCTTTAATTTTGTGGAGTAGTGGTGGTGGGCCTTCTCCTCCTCCTTGCTGTCTAACTAGCGAGGCGGCGCCATTTTTTGTAAATAGAGGCTCGTGGCTCGGACGGTGAGGAATGGCGAAATTCGCTTCCAATTAATAAATTGTCCTCCCATTCCGACCGAAAGGGGGTTTCGGCTCGGCTGGCTCATTTCGGCTTCCCCCTCGCGTCATGGAGAGAGAAAGGGAGAAAGGGAAGAAGGCCGTCGCTGCTCCTTTCTCCCAGAGGGAGAAGCGCAACTATTAAATCGCCCTCTTTCTTCTGGCGGCGCGCGCCGAGATACCAAACGGGCGGAGCGCCCGATGGTTCCCTGCTTTAATTGGCTGGAAAGCCCCCTGGGTCACATTGTTCATTTGTCTTTGTGGGAAGGCGGCTGGCCGCGCCCAATTTCTTGGCCACTCCAATTTTTCGATCCCACCACCACTGCGATTGCAAGCGCTCAGCCTCCTTATTTAACGGCGCGTCCACGCAAGTGGAAACTGGGGTGCTTCCAACGCGGGCTTCCTTTTCCGCCGCCGTAAAATCCTTGGGACTTCCCCTCGGCAAACTTTTACGGCCGCCCCCTTTGGCATAATAATGAATGCCGCCCGCTTGCAGAGAAGGCAGCGCGCGGGCGGCGCGCACGCTTGTTAGCTTTGCGCGCTCTGCTCGCGGGCGCGATTTCTTCTGTGAGGTGTCAATCCGTCTGGCGCCGCCGTCGTCGTATATTTTCGCCTGGCAATCGACTATTTAGCGCAGCCACTCGCGGTGCTGTCAAGGGAAGTGGTCGTGTTGGCCTTTCCATAAAAATGCTCTCTCTCAGGCCGTCCTAATAAGTAAACAAACGTCGGCCACGCAGTCCTTGTTCCGTTCCGTTTCGTCAGAAGAAAGTGGTCGCGGCTGCGCGCGCGAGAAGCGTAGGCGCAGGAATTAGCGCTAATGCTCGCCCGTCTGAGTTCAAGCCAGGGGCGACATCGTCGTCGTCGTCGTCTTAGTCGCCGTCGCCTCATTCCGCGCGCTCAGTGGAGCCTGCGCGGTCGTTCGGTCGTCGGTCGTCATCATCGGTCGAATTGCTTCCCACTCCCATTGGGGCAAAAAAGTTCTGCGGACCTGCGCGTATTTCTCTCTTTAGAAACGGGGGAGGAGGGGAGAAGGATATAATAATCACCGAGCGAGCGGCGGGCGTCGCTGGAATTTATATTTCTCCTCCCCTTCACTTCGCGCTTTGCCAGGTTAATGGCCGGCGAACTGCGCGCCGCCAGCGAAGACGACGACGAAGACGAATCGGTGGTCGGCCTCCTCGAGAACTGCGCCCAATCTCTCCAACTCCCCTCCCTCCCTTGTATCCTCTCGCGCGCGCGCTCGTGCTAAGTAATGGCGCGCAAGCGTGATCGTCCGCCGCCGGCAGACAGACAGAGCAGACAGACAGACGGGCAAATCTACGGCGAGAAAGGAGGCAAAGAAACGATGCAGCAACGCGCAGCAGACACGGCGCAGCTCTCAGGAACGGTGTCCGACCGATGGCGCGTAGCTAAATACGGCCCTCCCTCGCGCGAGCTCTTCCGTCCCAATTCATCTCTCGTTTGCACCGCCTGCGACACGCCGTATCCAATTCCGAGTGAACCCGAAGTCGCCGCGCTCGCATATCGCGCTGTTGACACTTCGGTGGGGCGACGACGGCGACGGCGACCTTCTTCTGCTCGTTCTCGCGCCCGCGCGCGCTGGGGAACTTGCGGGATGAATTTCGGCATGTTTGCTCACTTATTAATCAAACGTTGGCCAGCCGTGCCAACCTTCCTTGCCCTCCATCCACGTCCATTCCTCCCGCCCCCGCTCTCGCTAAATGCCTTTTGTATGGCCCGAAGAGGCCGGTTAGGAGAAAGAGAGAGAGAGTACAATTTCTGACCCATCCATCTCGACGTGCGCGTGTTGTAACTGTCCGTGTAACAAAGGAAAGAGAGCAATACTATTTGCTTTTCATTTTCAGCCTACGAAGCGAAGCAGCGCCTCTGCAATAGGTAATCAACTCCTGTGAAACGACCTACCACTCCACTGTGATTCCCGGTCGTCGCTGACCGCTAGGCACGAAAATGCACACGGGGACTGACCGTCTGTTATCCAGGATGGGGTCTCCCTTCAGCACCGCAACATTCCAGTCTTCCGAGCGATTGTAGCACGCTGCACTTTCAATCCCTGGTCTTCCACTCCGCTTCGCGACTGCGTGACGAGGCGAGTATGAGAGAAAGTTCCGCCGTCGCGAGCAGCGCCTCTGAAATGACGCCTGAGGAGCTGGCGAAGAATCTGCTGATGGCCCAAGAGCTGTCGGCCAATCGGCTACTCGAGCAGGCAGCCAAAGGGGGCGCCGCGTCGCCGTCTTCGTCGCCAAGCCTTCCGTCCACAAGTCACGGACTCGCCGCCTTCTCTGGTAGGTCGTCGTTTCCACAAACGGCGCTTATCAGCTGTTTGTGCGCACAGACGAACATGACGTCGATTCATTTCTTCTTCTTCTTTCTCAGCGAAGGGTGCTTCTCCGCAGCAGCAGCAGCACCCGTCGCTAGCCAATCGCAACACCAACAAGACGCTCAAGTGTCCGAAGTGCAACTGGCACTACAAGTACCAGGAGACGCTCGAGATCCACATGAAGGAGAAGCACAGCGAGTCGAGCGGCGCCGAGGCCAGCAGCTGCCTTTACTGCCTTCGGCAACTTCCCCATCCGAAGCTGTCGCGAGGGGAGACCTACGGTTGCGGCTACAAGCCTTACCGCTGCGATATTTGCAAGTACTCCACCACCACCAAGGGCAACCTCTCCATTCACATGCAGAGCGACAAGCACCTCAACAACGTCCAGGTTGTGCAGACACCGACTCGCTAGTTCAGAACGCACCCGTTCGCGTACTACGTGCGCATGTCTGATTTGCAGGAGCTGCAGCAGACGAACAGCTTGATAGAGATCAACAGTCTCATCCACGCCGACACTCCTGCTCTGCCACACGGCGCCACTGGCCTCTCCTCCCACTTCGATCTGCAGAGCGCCATCGCCGCCGCCTCCTCCAGCAGAGACGCGGGCGGTTCGCTCGACCTGGCGACTTCCTCGAGATCTCCATCTCAGCAGCAGCGGTCGGCCGTCTGCCAGAACGGCGACACGCCGTCCTCCAGCAGTTGGCCCTTCGCGCTGCTACAAGGTCTCGTCGACGATAGCAGGTGCAATTCCTCTGCAATCGATCTGATGCCTCTGCGTCCTCGAATGATAGATGTCTCCAAGACAGCTTCTCACTGCATTTGCAGGCTGTTCGACTGCTTGATTTGTGGCGTCTACGGAACGGACGTGCTTGAGCAGTTAGTGACGCACGTCGAGACGGATCGGACGTCGAACGGTCTCTCGGAGGTGCCGCTGCCGCTCAACGGCCAGTTCGTCTGCCCTCTCTGCCAGTACCGCACCACGCTCAAGGCCAATTTCCAACTCCACACCAAGACTGACAAGCACATGCAGAGGCTGCAAATGGTTGGTTATCACGAGGGTTGGACGTTGGGCACGCCCATTACGAATGCTGTAGCCCGCCGACCAATGGCCACTGCGCTGCTAATTTGTGATTGGCTAAAAGCGCAGTCACGCGTTGCTCGGTAATGCGTGCCGCTAGGACGAAGTTTGTAATACTGTAACTGTTAAGAACTGATGGTACATGGTACATAGGTATGTATCTCAAACGCAAGGCCTGTACATACTAAGTTACAACTAACAGAACACGTAACACACTGGTGTCACAACACATCTACATATCTAACGTAGAAACCTTCACTGCAGTTACAGGTTAAGTTCCTCCATTCAGGCCAACCATGTCAACGAGGGCGGCGCCGCCAACGAATGGCGTCTGACTCGCCTGTTGAGTAGCAGCAACCCGGTGCAAGTGCGCTGCAATCCTTGCGGGGAGATCTTCACGAGGTTGCTTCAGTTCGTCGTCGTCGATTGACGATAACCACTACAAGCAGTAGCTTTGTTCAGCTGGCACAAGCTTCACGTTCACACGGTGGGCGCCAAGCATCAGAGCCACGCGGCCGCCCTGCTCAAGATGGTGGCGACGCGCCGAGCGGCCGCCGTCTGCGGTCGTCGACCTCGCTTCACCTGCCGTTTCTGCCCCTTCGCCTCCGAAAGCCCCGCCGTATTGCTTGGTAGGCAAAGATCTTTTCCTGTTATGGAAATGGAACTTGTCGGGCTCAGCCAGAAGCACATCATGTGAGCGCACGCCGCGACCGCTTCCAGGTCACTTCCAAGCGGCCGACCACTCCCAGAGTGCCGACTTCGACTCCGGCGTCGGCTTGGTCGACGTCTGCGACGCCACGACGGGCGCCGTCTTCGATTACCGTAAGCCCCGTTTGCGTGCCAGATGATACTAGACACCAGCAACCAATCGCAATTTTACTATACATCGCGTCCGCGCAGATGAGACTGGTACTCGCTGGCATTGTGCCCTTTGTCTGTAACCGAGTATCAGCGGCGACTTGATTTCCCGCCTGAGAGCGTCGACGCCAGCCAAGTATGTAGGTACATATATTCCCACATTCCTCACCGATAGATCCATAGACGAATTCGGACCGCGCCGCCTGTGCTGCATGCAGTTAGAGGTGGGGTGGTGCTGGCTGTTCGTCACCGACGATGGCGATGGCTGCGGCGGTGGTTCTTCGCATGAATTAATTTGCTATTGTGAAGAAGAGAGGTCGTCGCCTATTGCCGCGCCGGCGAGCGCGCATTCGTTCATTACCTTTCGCGCACGCGCCTGCGAGCCGGTCGCGAGACCTCGCGCGATCGCTTCCCCACTGTCTCTGTGTCGGCGGTGTCTGAGTGCGAGCGCGCTCGCTCCCTTTCTCTCGCCAATCTCTCCCTCTCTCTTTCTCTCTCTGCGCGACTAGTTGGACTTCGCCGGTAATTGGAAGCGCGCCCGCCCTGCGCCCGCGCGGATGTGTCGGCGTGATTCAGCGGCCTTTCAGTATCTCCTCTGTCGTCGATTGCGTACTCGCTGGCGCGCTGAAACTAAACCTTCGCGGCCCCGTCCGTGCTGCTAGAGAGGTCGGCGACCTCGAAATCCGCAACCGCCTCGGCCGACGACGACGACCATCGTTGTCGTTGCTCTGACTACCTTACTGATAGGGTTATCCGCGCTGTTGGGTCACCTCCAACCACTACGCACCAGGCAGTTAGGTTCTCTGGTTCAACACCTCGAGAACTGTACTGCCTTCGGAAAGCGCTACACATAGTTGTTGTGGCGCAGAAGGCGTCCGGACGGACAGACGGCTGTTTGTTCTCTCCCTGGCCCTGTGGGGCCCATTCCGCGATCGTAAGAGATCAATTGTGGTCGTCGTCGTCGGTCGTGGGACTGGCAGCGAGGGTCTGAGTCGTCGTCTGGCTTGTGTTTGACTTGCGCGCTCGCGCAGCGCGCCGCCCGCTCGTCCGTCTCTCATCGTTGGTGCAATTTGCATTAAGTCTAACGAAGAGTAGGGCCGAGTGGCGCCGTCCGTCCGCCTCACGGCTGGACAAAAGGCACGGCCGAGGCCACGAGCACACCGACCGACGACGTGGAGGGAAGAAAGCAAACTGAAAATTAACCCTCCGAGTTAGTGTGCTGCCCGAGCGCACGCTGAGGCCGCCGTCTTCGCCTTCGTCGCTGTCGCTCGCGTCGTCGTCGTCGTCGTCGTTGTACAGTCACTCATTAGTGGGGCGCGGGCGGGCGGCGCACCTCTCTGCTCCCTGCGAGGATGACGCGCCGCAGGATTCGATTCTTTCGACGACAACTCCCATTGCAGCAGCAGACGGGGAGGAAAGTTCGGCAACGGAGGGGCTCGCCGTTCTCATTCCCAGTCCTTTGTCTGTATGCTGTATGTGCCGTCGTCCACGGCCGAGGTGGAAGGCGTCCTATCCGTCGCCGTCGTCTCCCGCCGACGTCTCTCTACTCGTTGTTCAGCCGACTTTACCTTGGGCTGGAAATTAGGCTTTGACAGAATTCGTAGGTACGTGCGCGCTCTGTCTCTCTTCTCCGCTGCTTATACCGACTGAGAACAGACAAAGGGGATGGAGTGACTTTCTTTTGTAGTTGTGGAAGGCCGCAAAAGCTGGTTTCCCCCATCCTCTCTTTGTCAATGAGCGAGAAGGCGCTTGTTGTCTTGTCGTTCTCAAGTGACGGCGGCCCGGTCGTTGCCGGCTCTCATTGTTTCGCTTCGGCTCCTTCCCCCCTACTCTCTCCTGCAAGAAGGTGGTAGGTAGAGGTGTCCGTTCCCGCTCATTACTCGGGCCGCTCGTGTGGAACTGACAGTCGTCGTCTCCGGCGGTCCTTGTCTTCCGTGGCGGCCCATTGCTGCCCCGAGAAAGATACATACTTCCATCCCCATTGCGCTGAGCTCGAGCCGTCGAGCGAGCTCTTTGGTTTGGCCAAGCGGGCGCCGCTCCGCTCCGAGCCAATCTCTTTCGGGCTTGACTGACAATGGCTAAAGAGAAAGAGCGCGCCGGGGCTTCCCGCCCTCCATAGCTCCTGCTCTTAGCCTCCCCCCGCCGGCTGCTGGTAGCAGCAGGGCCACTTGAGAGCGAGAGAGAAAAGAAAGAGCAATTTGCGGCTCGGGCGGTCGCGCGCCGCCGCCGCCTGTGCCAAATCTCGTCGCTTCATTTCGACACGATGCCTATTGGAATTCCGCAGGCTTCGTTTCAATACCCTGATGTCCCTCCTCGCCCATAAGGTTCCTATGCCCCTCTGTCTTCCACTCGGTTTAGCCAGAGGAGCTGAGTAAACGTTGAAACTATATCCGAGGTCGGAATGTTTAGGATACGATTCTTTTGGTTAATCGATGTGTAACAGTTGCCGCAGACGGCCCCTGCTTTGGTTCAAATGCGAATCCACCATTTCCTCGATTCAGCAGCTTTTCTTCGGCAGTTGTCGTCGTCGTCGTCGTCGTCGTCTTGGCGGACGTCGCGGCCCATCATCACTCATCGTTCCATTAGTTCTCGGCGCGACGTGGCAGGCGGCGCTGCGCGGCGTGTCGGAAGGCCGCCACTCATTAGAGGCGGAAACCAAAACCGGCCGGCCGAATCTGATTAACCGTCCAGAATGAGCGCGCGCGCCGGCCGGCTGGCAGAACGACCCTTCGCGCCGCTTGCCTGCCAGCCCTCGATTCTCATTTGTCTCTCTCTCTCTCTCTGCGTGTATGTGTAGCGGTCGCCCTTCTTCCCTTCGTTGCTGTCCCCGTCCCACTTTCTCTCTCTCTCTCACTCTCACTCGCTGGGCGCCCATTTCGTCGTTGGATTGTTTCGCGCCCAAACGAGCGAGCCGGCTGCTAATGAAGCTCTTCCTCCTCGCTTCGGCCGCCGACCCGCTCTCTCTGGAACTGGGACAACGCCAGATTGTCGGTCTCGGATCCGCCGTATGAGCCTTGGCGCTTCTCTACGGTGGAGTTCGAGTCGGAAGACCTAATGCATAGGTAGTTGCGCGCTTAACTCCTCGTACGGTGAGGTTTCCTGATATCCACCTCCCGCTTGAATTCTGGTCATGTATGTGAATCTATGAAAATATATCATATGTAATAAATGGAGTGAACATAGCAATATATGCATATTTCATGTATGTGACGGTACAGTACACACAAAGCGGAAATACATATACCTCTCTATGTATGATGGTGTACTTAGCATCTATTATTATATATTATGTGTATTATTTATATAACATATATTTTTACACGGAATGTTGTGGTTGGTGTTACAATTTTGATCAGCCATTGTCAAGTATCAACGCGGCAGGCGATCGAGCTAAAATTTTGCATGTACATAATCCGGAAGCATTTGTATTCGCGTTAGTATGTACATATATGCGATACCGTAATTCAAAAGTCTGCCACTTATTGCAATGAACTGCACGAACCACGCTAGGCACACAGGCAGGACAACATTCTTTCGTCTCAATATTCCTTGCCGCTTCGACTTCACAGGTGGTGGGTTAGTTCCCTCAGCTTGCGCAATGAGAATGAATGCGCACAATGGTCGCGAGCTGCACTGTTTGCAGTAAAGCGCTGACTGGTAACTAGAGAGCGGCCGTTGATTCACTCCCAGTTGTGCCGTTTTCTCTCGACGGCGGTAGGCGCGGATTCGTTAGGGGCCCATCGCTGATGAGTGGCACCGCCGCTGACGCTGTTTCTCCGTCGGCGCGCTGCGGCGTCGTCGACGACGGCTGGCGGCAGGCGCCGGCAGAAATGCCAGGATGACGCGAGGGGGATCAGGTCTCATTACAATTACCGGCGGCGCAGGAAGCGCTCTGGCTGGCTGGTGGCTGCCGTCGCTGTCGTCGCCCATTTACTCGACGAAAAGGGGGAGAGAGCGAACGATGGAGAGGGGGGGGGGAAGAGAGTGGAGCGATGGTAGCGACAGCCGTGTGCACAGGCAGTGAGAGAGAGAGTCGAGGTGGTGGTGGTGGGCGGCGGCCGGCCGCTGTTGCTGCCGCTGGGGCGGTAATGAATTGCAGTAATAGTTATTAGCGGAGCGAAACCGGCCTCTCTCTCCCTTTCGCCCTTGTGTCTCCGCCGCGGCGGTGTCCCTTTCTTTCTCTTCATCTGTGTGTGTCCGTCTCTCTCTCGCTCACTCACGCCGGTGGCTCCAAATTGCTCTCGGCGTCCGCTTTCAGCGCTGGTGCTGCCGCTGCACCAGGCCCGATCGCGTGTCCCGCTGCCAAAGAGCGTCAATTCATTTCTTTGTTGTTTTCCCTTCGCTTTCGTCAGCATCCGACGCAGCGGTGGCCGACGGGTTCGTACAATAGGGCAAACTAGGCCCCCCCCCGGGGGGGTTGTTTGTGTGTAGGAGAGGGGCTTCCGGGGAGAGGAGGGGGGGACGGCCGTGTGAGTAACCTGTGGGCACAGCCGGCCTAAGCAGGGGGTGAAGGTTTTTTATTGTTTTGTTTTTTTTTCAAGATGATAGTATATTTTTCTTCTAATAATATTAGCATTCTTCGCCCCCCGCCGGCTCGCCTCGTTTTTACTTAGTGATCAATCAATTTAAGGCGCGCCCCGCCCCGCTTTAAGTAGCCTGTCGTTTGTTTAAGTATTATTTTTTCCCCCCCATATTCTGCTGCTAATTTTACTTTTTTTATTGGGGGTTGGGGGAGGCTAATAATAATCTTATTTTTAAAGAAAAAAATTTTTTTAAAGGTATGAAAAATAAAAGGGGTATAAAAATTCCAAAAAAGAAATTTTTAACCCCCCCGCTCCTTCCATACCTTTATTTAAAAAAACCCGTACTTAAAATATTTGGAGTAATTATTTATAATTTTGGGGTACTTATTTAGACGTTGGGGGTACTTATTTAGATTTTGGGTGTACTCATTTAGACTTTGGGGGCACTCATTCAGATTTTGGGGGCACTTATTCAGACTTTGGGGGCATTTTCAAGTCTGCGTATCTAAGGATGGTTGGTAATTGGGGTTTGGGGATATTAATTTGGGGGTCTTTTGATTTGGGGCTTTTAGATATAGCCTGTGTACGGTGGTGCAGCAGCGAGGTAGAGAGCGGCTAATAGTCGTCCGGCTGTCTCCTCTCTCCGTGAGAAACGGAGACGCGTACGACGACGGGGGCGCTCAGAAATTCGCGCAAATGAGCGGCGCCCGCAGCCTTTATTCTGAGGAGGGTCGTCTTGAGAGGCGCAGCCCTCTCTCTCTGCTCGACAGCGGCGAAGAAACTTCCCCCACTCCACCCTTCCATTGCCAATTCTCCCAGCCAGTCAGTCAACTGGCCACCACATTACCCCTTAATGGGCGGGCCCTCCTCGCCGACGCTGCTATATGGAGGCTAGATCTCTTTATTTTCCGTCGTTAGTCGTCGCAGCCGTCGGCAGCGCGCAGTACCCTTCCCGACGCCCCCATCTCTCTCATTCCCTCGCCGGCGCCTTCTGCCAATTCCACTGCCACTTATTGGCGCCGAGGTGCCGTCGGCGTCGTCGTCCTCCCACTTCGGCTGGTACGACGACGGCGACGCAACCTAAGGAGAGACATTCTAGATGACTTGTTCGGCCCAACCGAAATTAGTCAATTTGGCGCCCGTTCTATTAGCCGCCATTTCTTCTGCTCGACTAATTGCCTCGTGTAGCTGTCGGCTTGCTTTGCCGGCCACGAAGGCACCGCCCCGCCGCTTTCGTGGAACAACGACGCGAAGGTTGTTTGGCGGAGCGGGGTTTTTGTTTCGTCAGCGCGATCCCCGCGCCCCTCCACAATTTGGGCGCGCCGATAACGGCCGACCGAAGAAGTAATGAGCGAACCAGCGGCCCGGCAACTAGCAACGGCAGCTAAGTAAATGGGTCGAACGGCACGAAGGACGACGGCGGCGCCGCAGTCGTCGCTCTCTTTCTTTCTGCCTCTCTCCTTCTCTCTCGCTCTCTTGCTGGCCAATAAATGGCCGGCCCAATTCGTGGCCTTATCAGTTTCCGGTCTTTGGCAGTCATTAGCAGCAGCGGTGGGTCTATTTAGCGAATTGTCGCTAAGCGCGCGCGCTCTCTCGGTCTCTGGACGCGCCCAGCACTTACATAGGCGAGTCGTCGCGGCCCACTTCGCCAAAGCTCGGCACACTTTCTATCTTGCTCCGATCGCGCGTGAAAAGTACTCACTAATGGACGCCGCCGGGCGCCGCTTCTCATTTCGTGGAGCCGCCGCGCAGGTACAGGTTGGTCGGAAGAAGCTGAACTCGCGAAGAACGTCGCTGGTGGAGCTCTGCCGGCAAAGAGAAGGCGATGCTCAGTTTACCGTCTGATTCACCACTTCCTCTTCTACTCCGCGCGCGCGCCGTCGGCGTCGTCGCCGTTGTCGTTCGACAACGAGACGGGTACCAGTCGTCGTCGTCCGAAAAAGCGCCCTCGCGATGACGTTCGCCGACACCGAGTAGTTGACGACCGCTAGCTGCTGGTATCGATTTCGATGCTTAATTAATCTACCCTATTTCTGTGCCTCCCTTTCTCTCTTTCTCGCGCTCTTTCGGCGGGGCTACTCTCAATTGCCTCCGAGGTGCAGCTTTGACGGCTCAAATTACACGTTCTTCTCGCCACGTTCGCTCATTTGACGAGAATTGGAGCGCCACTCAGCACCCTTCGTTGATTGCTCAGTCGATTGGTGGAGTCTATTGAGGTCGACAGAACCGGTCGGTGAGCACACCTTGGTTGCATCGTAACTTTGGTGGGGCCAAGTCCGCTTCTACGAAATAGTGTCTGCTGTCTTGTCCCGTTCTGTTCTCTGCCACTCTGGTTCTCGCTCATCGCGCATGCTAATGCCAAGTCTGCAATCAGCGCAACCGGCAGGCTGCCTCTCATTTGAATAGTCGAAGACCGTCGGCGGTGGCGCAGGGGTCTGACGGCTCACTCGGCAAAGGTGCTGCTGCTGTTGGCGCTGCAAAAAGCCGTCTCGCGTGCAGCGGCGCAACCGTTGCCGGAGGTTTTGTTGTCTAGCCGGCGGTGAATGAGCTCGAACCCGCCGGCGGTTGGCCCTCTGTTATTTGCCGATCCCGGCCGTTCGTTCGCACGTCCCTTGCCCGCTGCTACGGACGCAAATGCTAATGCGGGTCGGTTGGGCGCTCATTTGAGTCGACGGTTGGTCGGTCGGCTCGTCTCGCGCTCGCTCGCGCGCGCCCCCATTCCCAGCGGCGACGCGCAGGCAGGCAGAGAGGGCTGGCACCACTGCGCCTACTTCCCTTTTGGGGGCGGCCACTTAGGGACCCCCCTAACTAATACAAACAAGCTGCGCATTAGTCCTCGCCGCCGTCGTCGTCGTTGTCGGCGCGCGCAAAGCGCAAAAGCGGCCAACCAGAGCGGCCGACGGCCGACACCAACTTTGATGAGCGCCTGGCCGGCCGCCTGCGCGCGCCTTCGCTTACCTTCGCTCCTTCTCGCGGAACTGCCTGCTGCTCTTTGCGTTCTCAGGCACTAAGAGAGGAGGACTGGACAGGAAATAAATACGACGTCGACGACGACGGCGGCGGCGCATCGCTAACGAACCGACGGGGAAAGCCGGGGCGGCGGCTGCTCATTTGCGTAGGCACGCCGTCGTCGAAGGCGGCAGCGGCGGCGCAGACGTTTGTGTTGCTGCTGCCTAGTCCCGCAGAGTGTGAGCAGTCAGACCTACCTATTTTGCATCTTTTTGTAGGCCGACTCTGACTGAAACGGCACTAGCACTTGGTTTGCAGTTGGCTCTTTTTGCGGCGGCTGGAAACGTCACGCCACTGACCATCAGCGTTCTTTTCTAGTCTCAGAGTTTGGAAATCGTTCATCTTTCGTCATCAGAAGCTTGCCTAACTCCCAGTACACGATTGTGGTTCAGGACTACCGGTCATGTAGCTAATCTATGTACAGTAGGACAATATCGTTACGAACATATCCCGATCATCTGCTGCTATGTACCTTTGCAGCAGCTTCCTGTCAGCTCCGCTCGTCCCTTCTCGTGCTGTCGACGATTATTGGCGGGGCTCACATGCAGCAGATTTTTGCATCTGACCGCGCGCTGGTCGACGAGCTTTCCCAAGGGGTCGTTCCCGCCCATTCTTTCTGGCTTCTCCTTCCGCCGCCACCGCCGCCGCCTTCGTACAGTCATTTGCCGCGGTGGCTGCCGCCACTTGAAAGGAATGGCGAATTGCTTGCTGGCTGCGGCCCCCCTTTGTCGAGCAGGCGGAGAGAGAGAGGGCTGGCAATAAAGTTTGTTTGCCTGGCCGCTTCGGCGTAATGGGAACGATCGTGCGCGCGGCGAGCGGCGCGAACCCCGCTGTAATGAATGCATTAGACAAATCATATCCTGCTGATTAGTCCTGCGCGCCGTGCGCCCGCACCGATTTCGCAAGCGCCTTTGCGTCGCCGACCACTCTCATCAGTTGCTCTCGCCAGTCTCCAACCTTGCGTCGAACACAGCTTCCCTAACTCTCTTGTATGTAGGTCTACGACCTGAGTGAAATCGGACTCCCAATCGCCGAATGTCGCAGTTTATTCCAGGCGGCGAAGCTGACGCAGATCACGACGCCGTCGCAGACGCCGACGTCGGCCATGAGCTCGCCGCCGTCGACGAGAGCGCCCTAGGCGAGGACGCCGCACTCTACTGTCGTGGCTGCGACTTTCTATGCAGTACGTTCATGTCAACTTGCACGTTTACAATGATTGCGGTGACGTCGCTGAGTTCATCAGCTTTCATTTCAGCGACGAAGATGGAACTGGAGAAGCACAGTATTTCACACCACCAGAACTCCGCAGTTGGAGTTGCGAAAGAGACAAAGGCGGCGGGAGAGGCGCTGGCCTGCCCTCTGTGCCAGATGAACTGTGGCGACAGAGAAACACTGGAGGCCCACCTTTATCAGGTTGAATTCACGCCTGATGACCACATATGTACTTCTGATACCGTTCTACCCCATCACACCATTCACAGGTGCACAACGTGCCTTCCGAAGGCGTAGGCCGGGTGCTGGCGCTGCTGCCGCTCACCGAAGGGAAATCCGACTCTGCCAAAGCCGCCTCTCCTCCAGCGACGGTGGCCGCCGACTCGACCACCCCGTCTACAAGCGGTGGCGCCGTCAATGCAGTCGCCGAGGACGACGACGATCGAGGAGGCTCCTGCGCCGTCTGCCTCGTGCCCTTCGACAGCTCGGCCGAGCTCCAAGCCCACCAGGCGGAGAGCGGCCATCTGACGCCGAAGGAGAGCGAGGACGGCTCGCTCGTCTACGAATGCTGGAAGGAGAATTGTGCCGCCGTCTTCGCCAGCGTCGCTGCTTTACAAGTTCGTTAATCCTACGGTCGATATGTATGTACTCATAGTATTATGTGCTCATATGTACATGCCTATTTTGAATCTAAGGAGTACCGTATAAAGTACTGGTTAATTTTGAATTCGTTAACTACCGTATCTAACATGCGCGCTATAATTTGAATTTCAAATAACGTGCTTCAACAGTATGGTCAAAGACGCCATTTCAAATTTGAATTAGTAGTGTATGAAGTGATTCGACTTGAGGAATGCATTGTACCATGCCGAACGACGTATCTGTTCTTCTCTGCGCTTTACAGCTGCACTTCGGCCAGGAGCACGCCAGCGTCTCCTCCGCCGGCGAAGGCGGCGGCGTGATCAGCAACCGCCACCTGTACAAGTACCGCTGCTCGCAGTGCAGCCTGGCCTTCCGCAGCGAGAAGCGCCTCCAAGAGCATTCCGTCTACCACGTGATGCGGGCCTCGACGCGCTGCCCCCTCTGCCAGCGCAACTTTCGCACCATTGGAGCGCTCCAGAAGCACGTCGAACTGGAACATCTCAAGAAAGAGCAGCAGCAGCAAGCGCAGCTGGATTCCAGTCCGAATTCTGCCGAGAACAGGGCGACTCCCTTGGTCGACCCGAGCTACGAAGACGGCTCCAAGCCTTTCAAGTGTCAGAAGTGCCAGCTGGGCTACTCCAGGTATTATTTGCGTGCCTGTTTGGTGGCCATTCTATTCGCTGCTAGCACAGAAGACAGTCGAGTTGGTATCCTCTTCAGTCACGTGGCGCTGACCAACCACCAGAAGTCCGTGCACCACCACCACCGACGGGCGGACGGCCTGAGTGGCGGCACTGGCAGTCTGGAGAAGACGGCGATGACGGCGGCGGCGCCTTCCAACCACAGCGTCGACAAGTACCTGGACCCGAATCGGCCCTTCAAGTGCGACGTCTGCAAGGAGTCCTTCACGCAGAAGAACATCCTGCTCGTCCACTTCAACTCCGTCTCCCACCTGCACAAGACGAAGAAGCTATTCGAGCAGAGGGGAATGCCCATCAACGTCAGCCCCGAAGTCATGGCCGCCCTCAAGAACGGTGAGCGACAGACACGCTTGGATACTGTATAGTGTACATATGTATGGGCATGATACCTATTCATTTCTTGCTCATCCGCTAATGATACTGCAGGTATTCGCCCTTTCTTTCTGAGTAACGGCCGGGACATCGTATCGACATCGACATCCACTATATTCCAGGCCAGCCGATCAAGAGCTTCCCCTCCTCGAACGGGCACCCTCCAACCGGCGGCGGGTCGAATTCACCTTCTTCGCAAGGCGTCGTCGTGTCGACGCCGAGCAGTGGCAGCGGCAATGCTCCTCCCAGCAAGCCCTACAAGTGCAATGTGTGTCGCTACGCGTGCGGCCAGCCGTCCAGCCTGGACGTCCACCTCCGTTCGGTTTCCCACCAATCCAGAGCTTCCAAACTAGCCGAACTGATCTCCGCCGGAGAATTTGACCCAAACCAGCCGCTTATTGAGCAGCCGGACAACGTGGGCCCTCCGTCGGGCGGCGCCGCCGTCGTCCACACGCAGCAGCAGGTACGGTGCCACTGCATAGTTACCTACTCGATATTGTAATCTCTGTGAAGCGAATATAGCCCATAGCAAGATACCCCATCAGTAGCTAACATCGAGTACTTGGCAGGCCCACAAAGCGCTGAAGAAGAGCCATGCGCGCTCGTCGTCGTCGGCGAAGCTGCAACAACAGCAGCATCAGGCGCAGCAAGCGCAACAGCAGCAACAACAACAGCAGCAGCAGCAGATGCAGCTCCTGGAGCAGCAGCAACAGCAGCAGGCGGCCATGATGTTCAGCATGATGAACATGGCCAACTTCTTCCCTCTGCTCCAGTCGATGCAGCAGCAGTTCGACTGGGGCGCCCTCGCCTCCGGCGTTCCCGCCATGGGCTTGGACACATCCGCCCTCGTGAACTCCTGGCCTCTGCTGAACCTCACGGGTGCTCCCACTGCTGGCGTCGCTCAGGTATCTCGATCTAATGTTGCACCGTCTGTCTACATCGTGGGGACGGCTACTGTAGTTTCTGCGCTGTCTCAGGGTGCGTCCTCTTCGCAACCCGCTGCCGCTAGCGCGGAGCAGCACTCTTCGTCCACCACGGGGACTTCATCTGGCCACCCTGCGGGCGTCACGGGCGGCGGCCGCGTTCTGAAGCAGCTGTTGGAGTCCTACGGCTTCGAGGTGGTCATGCAGTTCAACGAATCGGCGCAGCAGAAGCAGAGAAGACGTCGGCGCAGTCCTAGCGCCGTCGGCGAAGGGGGCGACGGCAACAAAGAGAACCCGGATGAGGCGGCGGCGCCTGATTCAGAGTCGTCGGCGGAAACTCAAAAGCTCAAGTGCAGCAAGTGCCACAAGGTGTTCACAGGTGGGAACGGCCGTTGGATAATGGTTGTTCAGTTGTTGTCGAAGTTCTACTGTGCTAGTGCGCTGTAACCGT
This sequence comes from Linhomoeus sp. GSCO2_2, assembly GCA_030248115.1. Classification (NCBI taxonomy): domain Eukaryota; kingdom Metazoa; phylum Nematoda; class Chromadorea; order Monhysterida; family Linhomoeidae; genus Linhomoeus; species Linhomoeus sp. GSCO2_2. The sequence goes on along the minus strand of JASAMZ010002067.1, from coordinate 62,922 downwards.
AACTCGATATTGTAGGGATCTGGATTCTGAAGTCGCATCTGGAGCAAAGTCACAACACGGTGGTTCCAATTGAAGTCATCGAAGAGCTTACGGCAGAGCTTGGGGACGCAACGGAAGAGAACGCGACGGCGGACGATAGTTCACCTGAGAAATTAGACAATTCTGGATCAACTGACGCGGACGCTGCAACAGAGGAAACTGAAGAGCTTGGAAGCAGTGGGCAGGACCTCTACCAGTCTCAGACAACTGCGGCGCACGATTCCAGTGGCGCGGAGCAGACGAGCGCAGCGACAGTGGACTTGACGTCGTTGGCCTCGAACTCTGGAATGCCGGCGATAACGCCGAACTTCGGGGCGCTTTCGAGCATGCCCCTGCCGAGCTTCAACCCCTTCTCCTTCAGTCCGCTGATGATGATGCCCTCGATGATGCCCGGCTTCGACCCGAACGCCGCGGCGATGGCGGCGCTTCTCGCCTCCAACTTCACCAACAGCTCGGCCGCGCCGACTCTGGATTTCTCCGCTCTGGGTTTATCCAGTGGTGCGCCACTGGCGGCCACTTCAGCGCCTGCATCTGGAAATATGTCCTCGGCCCCATCTGTGACTGTGACGACTAGTGCGGCGCCACAAGTGACAACCTCGACGGGGCCAGCGCAGCAGCAGCCTCTGCCTCCGCCGACTGTGGCCGCTCAGACGCCGGGCGCCCCCGCTGCCGTGACTGCTGCCGCCACTGTCGGCGGCTCCTCGCCGCCCAAGCGAGCGCGCACGCGAATTACCGACGAGCAGCTGAAGGTGCTGCGCAACTACTTCGACATCAACAACTCGCCCACCGAGGAGCAGATCGAGAAGATGTCCCTGGAGTCTGGTCTGGCCCAGAAGGTGATCAAGCACTGGTTCCGCAACACGCTCTTCAAGGAGCGTCAGAGGTGCAAGGACTCGCCCTACAACTTTAACATACCGCCCTCGCTGGGCATCGACCTGGAGGAGTACGAGAAGACGGGCGAGGCGAAGGTGAAGCATCTGAACGCTGAGGAAATTGCCGAGTCGACCATCTCTCATGTCAAGAAAGATGAGGAGAACAAGAGCTCTGGAAAGCAGGTCGTAAAACCCGAACCTGAAATTGAGGCCAGCGCTGAGTTGAAGCTGGAACTGAAGGAGGAACCGAAAGTAGCTGACGCTGAAGAGAAGACGACTGCACCGCTGGCTGAATCGGCTGCTGTTGCACAGCCGCCAGAGACCACCCTAGAACAACTGCCGCTGACGTCCAATGGACCGTCTTCGCTTCCACTGCAGTCAGCGCCACTTCCAACATTCAATCCCGCCGAGATGTTGAATCAGCTGAACTTCTCAGCTCTCCTGGGCACGACTGGTGCTGTTCCCAATCCACTGGCGCTTCTGGCTGCGGCGGCCTCTGGCAGCGGCGCCGCTCCACCAGCGACGCTCCCAACGACGCCATCGTCCTCCGCTCTCTCCCAGATGTCAACACCGTCGGTGGCGACAACTTCTTCCGCGGGTCCTTCAGACGCTATGAGCAGCTTGATGGCCAATGCCATGGCGCACGCGCCCCCGTCTGGGAGCTACGGCCATCAGAGTCGTCGGGCCAACCGAACGCGCTTCACGGAGTTCCAGTTGAAGTCGCTGCAGGAGTTCTTCGAGAAGCAGGCCTACCCCAAGGACGACGACCTGGAGTTCCTTTCGAAACAGCTGCAGCTCAGTCCGCGCGTCATCGTCGTCTGGTTCCAGAACGCCCGCCAGAAGGCGCGCAAGATCTACGAGAACCAACAGCCGCCCACCGACGGCGGCGAGCGCTTCCAGAAGACGCCCGGCAGCAACTTCCAGTGCAAGCGCTGTTCGCTCGTCTTCCAGCGCTACTACGAGCTCATCACTCATCAACAGAAGCAGTGCTTCAAGGACGAACCACCACTGAACCCCGCCAACTCGACTGGCCGCGAGTCGGGCGCCAACTCTGCCTCGCCCAAGTTGCAGTCGCAGCCGTTTCGCTGCGAAGTTTGCTCCTTCAACTTCGACGACTCCACAGTGTTCGAGCAGCACATGAAGGTACAGCAGTTAGTCTGTGACACACAAATGTATGCACGAGTGGTAAATAGTAGTAGGCTTGGTACATCAACCTTGCAATATACGAAAGAGACGGAAGGTATGTAGCTATCTGGTATATGTGATATAGCAAGTGTGCGTGAACGTAGTGCAGTGTACATTAGTGCAGTGTACATATAGGAATAGCTACAGTAACTACTCGCCTTTGCAGGTTCACGCTGACAACCCCCACCTATACAGTCTCGGGCAGAAGGAGAACGGCGACCGGAAGAAGGCGTCGAAAGCGGGGAAGTTCAGCAAGCGCTGTCCCTTCTGCGGCATTCTCTTCCACTCGAAGGAGTCGATGGAGAAGCACATCGCGGCCAAACACGAAGAGCACCTGACGAAGACGCCGGTCAATGTGGACGAGTTGCCAGATGCCGAAGAGGTAGAATATTGGGTTCTAGCATTTCGTATAGAGCTTCCGTCTACCGCATACGTCCTTTGTAGGTTCCGACGATATTGCCGTCAGGAAGCTACGCTCCTGCCTTGTCCAACCAGAATAATCCCATGGGTATGGACAGCTTCAACTCCATCGGCGAGGCGCCCCTTGACCTGCTGAAGCGACTGGCGCAGCAACAGCAGCAGCAGCTGCAGTCTGAGTCGCAGAGCGCCGGATCGCCCCTGGACCTCTCATGCTCAGCCGGCTCCCAACAGCAGCAGCAGCAGAGCTTGAACTCGCTCAATCAGAGACGGGCGAGCAAGAGCAACTCGCCGCCGGCCTCCTCCTTGGGCCAGTCGGACTTTGAGGACGACGGCCTGTCGAGCTTCAGTCGGGACACGCCGTCGCCTTCGCAACTGCGCATCTGCGCCTCCACCACTCCGACGGCCTCCCAGCAGGCGCAGCATCAGGCGACGACCAACGGCGGCGACGCGGCCGCCGCCGGCAGCAAGGGCGCAGGCGCGCCGTCGAATCGCTCGGCGCCCGGCTCCTCGTCGTCGTCCTCGAAGCGCTTCCGTACCCACCTGACGCCGGTGCAGGTGCAGATCATGAAGACCCTCTTCCACGACTACAGCACGCCCAGCATGGCCGAGTGCGAACGCCTGGGCGCCAACATCGGCCTGGGGAAGCGCGTGGTGCAAGTGTGGTTCCAGAATGCCAGGGCAAAGGAGCGCAAGGCTAGAATGGCCTCTTCCTCGTCCTCCTCCGGGATGCCAACCGAAGGCGCGCCGGCTATTGGGTTGGACGAGCGCCGCTCACTGCCTCCCGACCGGTGCCAACTCTGCGCCGTCGAGTACTCGCCCAAGTTGTCGATGCAGGTTTGTAACTCGTCCGTTATACATTGCACTATCATCAACTTGAGTATACAACGTTCATCGGTGCGCGCCAATCAACGTTCTGGTTTGCTTCCAGGATCACCTGTTCACTGCTTCCCACCTGGAGCGCGTCAAGGCCAGTCTGACTGAGTTGGGAGCGGAACAGCGCCAGTTGAATCTGAACGGCGGCATCCCAATGGGTGGCTCTGCCGCCGAAGAGGAGCCCCGTCCGAAAAGGAGGAAGATCGCTCCTCATCCGGCCGACACCGCGACGTCAATTGCACTTCCCACACAGCCGTCGGCGGCGTCGGCGACTGCAACTCCGACTGCTTCGTCTACCAACAACTATGCCAATCCCGCCGCCTACTATGCAAACTTGATGTACCAGACTGGCTTGGGAGGTGAGCGCAGCTCCCGTAGAAAACCGTAGCGTCGATTTGTGGCCATTGATCGTTTACATCGTTTTGGTTTGATCGCCAGGTGGCTTCCCGATGCTGTACGACCCGACGGTGCACGGCACTCCGGTGGGCATGCTGCAGATACCGCCCTCGGTGATGGAAGTGATCACGACTCAGATGAGGTCGGGAAGGCAGAGCAGCGTCACCTTCACGCAGGACGGCTTCGACCTGGCCAAACTACTGGAGCAGTTGACGGCCGAAGACCAGCGCCTGACGACCACCAGTGACGTGGAGGTACATATTGATTTGGTTAGGGGTCGAAAGTCGTACTGTAGTATTTGACGAAGTGCCACCGACTCTTTCTTGCAGGTGGGCTGGGCTTGCGTCCAGTGCGAGACGGTGTTCCAGTCGCAGGCACAGTTCGACAACCACCGAGCGCTCGTCTGCAAGGCGAGTCAGGCGGCCTTCAAGCTCGTCCAGACCCACTACCAGTGCGCAAGATGCGCCGTCCGCTTTGGAACTCAGGTGGGAGACTGCGAACAGAGAAGTGTTGCTGTTGTCACAGCAGCTCTATAGATATGACGTTCACTACTCCTTCAGGAAGAGTACAAGAAGCACTGCGAGGAAGCTAGCCATCGCTCGCTCTCGTAGCGCCAAAAACCGAGCTACCACTACTACCCGCGGTCGCCGACCCACGAACCTTCTCAACTCCTTCTCACCGCCGTGCCTGCTCCACTTCTCGCACGCAAATACTACCGTCCAGCGTCGGCGCGCCGCCTCCCTTCGGCTGTGTTCCCTTCCCTCCTGTCGTACCTAGCTTTCCTCTAGGGTTTTGTTTCTCTCGATGTTATGAATTACACAAGTGTACACATATGCCCATAAACTACGGTAGCTCGCACGTCCACCCAGCCGCCTACTCCGCCGTCGTCCTTTGGTGCCAACGTGTTGGTTCTCTTGGCTGTTGTGTCGTGCGCGTAAGGTCGTCGTTTCGTCTCCCGTGGCTATCTCTATTATTCCAGAGCGGCGCGAGCGCGATCTCCGCCTCGCCTTCTGTACATAGCGATACCGTAACTCGGGCGCCGCGTCCGCTTTCGTCGTCTCGCTTTACGGACACTCCTTCAAGTTTGCTGCACCATTTGCACACATCCGAAGACGTTTCCCGTTGCCGTTTAGGTCGGTACGCGCGCGCGCGCCTCCTTACTTCCATCCCTCTCTCAGTCTGCCGTGTTAGCTTTAGGCGCGACCGCCGCTGCTGAACCTATAGCAATACCGTATCGCTCCGCATGCTGTCGAGTATGTAGGCTGTTGCAGAGGCCCAGTCAAGGAATTGCGCTGTTATGTTATATTGTGGTCGTCGTCAGTCCAGCTCCTACTTAGTGGCCTTAGTTCCCGCGCGGCCGGCGCACGTTGCCATTGCTACTGTTGCGCCGTTGCCGTCGTCGTCATCGTCTCCACTGTTGATCCAAGGCCGTCTGTGTTACCTTCCACCCATAGCCAATTTGAGACTCCACAACCTACCCCCAGATGCAATTGTGCGCGAGTTTTCCAACAGTAATAGCCGAGGCTTCCGACCGTGTTCGTCGTTGCGGCTACTACCTTTACACGCGTTGTTTGGCCGTCTCGTCTGTTGATCTAATGTGCTATAGGCAGTAGGTAGGCTACGTTGAGCTCGTACTACCGTGTGTGATCTTGACCCCTTCCAGAAGAGAACGCATCACGTCTACAGAATGTGCATTCTTCACAGCTACCGTAATCCATACAGCACCATAAGCGCAGCTACCGTCAAGACGTCGAGTACAGATCCTGCTCCAGTTCGCGCGCCAGTTGCCAGGGATCGTCGTCGTCGTCTTTGGGCTGCTCGTTCTCTTGCGCTTCGACTATCTGGCGCAGCTCCTCGTCGTCGGGCTCCCTGGGTACGACCGGCGCCGGGACGGGCTCAGTCGCACCTTCCTCGGATGGCTTCGGTGGCTGGGCGGCCGATGGCGCTTCCTCTTCTTCCGCCGCCGCCTCCTCGCCGTCGACGAAGTCCTCGTCGGCCAGCGGCTGGCCGTTGCGCAGCTTCGTCATGAACGTCTGCCAGCGAACAGCGATAGTTGAGACTACTCGAAGAACAACTAGGCACTTGGTTGCGCAGCAGCTGAGAGTGCGTCGACGCGAATATCGATGGCGGAGAGCAAAACGGCGCCGGCGCACTGCGCAGTCGGTCAGTCAGTCCAACGAAGACGCGTGCGTACCTGCAGGGGGCGTTTGTGTCCCAGCTGCTCCGTTCTGGCCAGGAAGTCGTCGAACTTCAAGGTGGGACAGAGACAGTGGGCCCAGTGCTCCAGCCGTCCCATCACCTCGGACAGATTCTCGAACTGCAACCATGTTCTCACTCCACCGTCTATTGGGACCTTCGCAGAGAAGTACCATTCAACTCGAGCACACCTCATTCTTTCGCCGGTTGTACTTCCAGTTCTTGAAGAGACCCGGAATTAGCGCCAGCCCGTTGCGCCCCACTAATCTGAACCAGCCTACGCTTGAGGATGCTTAGAAAGCAGCGAGCGCCAAAGCCCATCCACCTATTCTCGTCCAGCTTCGGTCTGGGCCTGCGCGCTCGCTTCGCCAAGGCCGCATCAAACTGCGCTGCTGCGCCGTCCCTCTCATCGCGCGCTTCGTCGTCGCCGTCTGCAAGGGAACACGCCTTCTCAACAAGCGGAAGCGACAAACTACAGTAACGCAGCCACCTTCCAGCCGTCGCTTCCTCTGCTGTTCCGAAGGCTGCTGCTCCTCCTCCCTTAGCCAGTTCAAGATGTCGTCTTCGTCCGCCATTGGAGCGAATAGGTAGCGACAAACACTCGACGGAAGGTCGTCGCCGACGACGTGTAGAGGGCATAAGACTTCGCAGATCAACAGTTAGAGAATGGCGTCTGCTCCTACCGTAACCCAGCTGTCTCTGCTTGGCTTTCTTCCATCCGTCAGTCAACTCAACCGCTTTACTCTTCAACCCAACAACAGTGTCTCCTCTTCCTCTCATCAACCTCTTCGCGCTCACTCATCGAGAGAAACGGGTTCGCGTAGTATCACCGTCCAGCGAGAAAGGAAAAAAACACGCGAGAAAACCAAAATGGGCGCACACAAAATACCGAGCAGAGAAAGAGAGAGAACCGCCGCCACCGCCGCCGAATGCGCGCAGAAGCGACAAATCGCACGAGTCCCGATGTCGGCCAGCGTCCACACTGTACGATCGGCGCCACGTGGGGGTGAGCGGTCTGTCTCGCGTCGGCCGGGAAAGACGAGCGAACGAACGAATGAACGGGAAATAACGAAGCAAAGAACGGGAGAAAACGACGACAAAGCAAGGTTAAAATCCTAATGCAGGCGTGGATCAGAGTTTGTCCATGAAGTTGGCCAAGTCGGGGATGCCCTCCTTCAGACCCTTCCGTTTTCTCGTCTCGGACACAACCTGAATAAAATGAATCATCAGAGAGCGCTCGCAAAACGCGACGAGCTTCGTTGCTTCCTTTGGCCATAGAAACGGCTTCAATAGGATCAGCACTGTCGTTCGTCAGCGGAGAGGGGCCGCGACCCCTCCCCTAGGCGACTAAGCATCTTGTATAGCATCACTTCCAGTCCAGTTGGAAGCCGTTCCATCGCTGTGAGCGCCCGAAGCGCCAGGAAGCGACCACTGACCTGTCCCGGCTTGGTGGCGACGTCCATGGGGTCTCCGGGCAGCACTTGCCAGTGGTCGAACACGCACTGGGGGAAGGCCTGGCCGCCCGTGTTGGAGCGCAGGTCGGCCGTGAAGCCTGCGCAAGTCGGCGTTTTACAAGTACACTTCAAAGGCTATATATAGACAGTGTTTCCCACCGAATGACTCGTTGACGGGAAGGTATGCCTTGACGCTGAACATGGGCGTGCCGGCCACCTGCATCTCCTCGAAGACGTGCCCTCGGCGCCGATTCAGCACACCGTAGATGCCGCCCACCGCGTTCTGCGCAGTGATGGGAAGAGATATGAACTAGGATACAGTAACCCCTCCAATAAGCGCCCCTCCACCTTCCCGCCTTGTTCGGTCGGCCACGATCAGAAGGAGCGTTTATTAGAGGGGTGTGTTCGCTCTGCGACTGGATTACGGTAATTCGTACTGTGTCGGCTTGTTCAGAAGCAACTTTGAACTTGACTGGGTTTTGTGGGTGGTGTGGCTTCTTCGTACGCTGTGTGATTCGACTACGCTACTTCGATCTTGAACGCCACCTTTACCTCAGGGCACTGGATCTCGACCAGGTAGACGGGCTCGAGGAGTCGGGGCTGCGCCGTCAGCACGCAGGCGTAGAGGACGCGTCTGGCCGTGGGGATGATCTGGCCGCCGCCTCTGTGGATGGCGTCCGCGTGCAGCGTCACGTCGTGGATGTTGAAGCGGATGCCGCGCATGTTCTCGTCGCACAGCACGCCCTGCAAGAGGGAATGCACATGGGGATGGAAGGGGTGGAAGCGTCTTACACAGAGCGGGCACAGTGCATAGCACGAGCAATCTTCCGCCAATCGAGCGCGCGCTAGTCGTCGTCGTAGTACCAACCTCCTTGGTCGCCCACTGGAAGCCGCCGACGAAGGAGTCCTTGATCTCGTTGAGGTACTGCACTCCCTTGGAGCAGTCGATGAGCAGATTGGAGCCGGTGCCGTCGGGACCGAAGCACCAGATCTTGCGCGCCTCCGTCACGTCGAACTCGTACTTCTCCGCCAGGATCTTCGCCCGCGCCTTCGCCTCGTCCCGGGCGCTGATGTCGCCCTGCGAAGCAGAGAGACAGAGACAGTTGTGGAGGCTGCTTCCTTCCATCGACAATGAAGAAACATCGAAGCCACCTTGTCGATCTCGTCGGCCAGGCCGTCGGGAAGCGGCGCAGCCTTGCAGAAGAGCCGATTGTGCTTGTTGGGAGACTTGCTGAGGCACATCACCTCCGACTCCTCCGTCACCGTCTCTCTGCAACGTGGACGGGAGATAGGTTGAGTTGCATAAGCAGATGAAGCAACAGTGCGGCTGATGGGACGATTCGAAACTGTTGTGCAGGTAGGCACAAGGGTGCGCTCGGCCTCCGCCATGTGCGCCCAGATGCACTTTCCAGTTCTGTTCCACTTCAGAAGCTCTGGGCGGCGACGGCAATGCAACTTCTCATCCATTCAGGGGCTCCCACTAACCTGTAGGAGACGACGGGATCGCTCTTCTTCAGCGGGATGCCGGCGTGGTCCTCCTCCAGGTCCTTGAGGCAGATCTCGAGGTGGAGCTCGCCCGCGCCGGCGACGATGTGCTCGCCGCTCTCCTCGAACAGACACTGGACCATGGGGTCGGACTTGGCCAGGCGCTTCAGGCCCTCCACCAGCTTCGGCAGGTCGGCCGGATTCTTGGGCTCCACCGCCACTCTCACGACGGGCGAGACGCTGAACTTCATCACCTGCAAGAAGAGGCGCGTCGCCGATTGGGCGCCATGCAAAAGCACGCGCTCTCGCCAAAGGTACTCTCGCCTTGAGGTTGTGGGCGTCCTTGATGGTGGTGATGGTGCCGCTCTTGACCAGGTACTGGTCGACGCCCACCAGACCGCAGATGTTGCCGCAGGGCACGTCCTCGATGGGCTCGATGTAGCGTCCCATCATCAGAATCGTCCTGAGACAAGCGAAAGGCTCTTCGCCAAACAGCAGCGCTTCCCTTCACTTCACAAATCCACGATACATGTTGTATCGGGTACAACAAGTGTTCTGGGTCAGTGGCGTAGCCAGGATTGACATGTGGGAGGGGCAAAACAAATTTGGGGCGGGCACGGATGCCGTTCTCAAGCGACAATGCACCTGTTTAGCCCATAATTGGAATTGCAGTAATTACAACATTTTGATGCAGTGTGCGATGAATGGCGCTGCTTTGCGCAACGTCATGTCCGAAGTCGGGGAAACGACTTTTCAATGGAGGACGACGAGAAGGTGCTGCTGCTGTTCGTCCTCCCGCCCTATTCTCGTCGTCCTCCAAGGCGCGAAGTATCGCGCCACTCACCGATCGAGCGTCAGAGCCACAATAGCGCGCGCTACTAGTGGGGATCAGAGTGGTGCGCACCTCTGAATCGACTTCTCGTAGAGGTCCTCCTTCTTGCCGGGTACGTAGTGGGGTCCCTGGATTCTGGCCTTCATTCCCGTGGACACCTTCCCGGAGAAGACGCGTCCGAAGGCGTAGAAGCGCCCCTTGTCCGTGGTCGGCACCATCTTCGAGATGTACATCATCAGGGGACCGTTGGGGTCGCACGCCTTGATCGCTGCAGTGAGGAAGCGCACAACAGTTCGAGTCCTGCGCTCGTTCGCACGTTGGCAGGAATACGCGATGTTTCTCCATCTACAGCGCGTAGGAAACAAGTCAGAGAAGCAAGTGCGCACCCAGCGCGGCCTCGTCGTCTTGAGGGCCCTCGTAGAGCATCTCCATGCGGTACCGCTGCGAGGCGACCGGACTGGGAAGGTGGATGACGATCATTTGCAGCATCGTCTCGCCCGCCGGCAGCCACTTGCGCATGAACACCTGCAACAAGAGAGACGACAGCAATGAGTAATAGGGGGGGGGGGGGGGGGTTTATTTTTGTATTTTTTTATGGTTTTTTTTTTTTTTTTTTTTTTTTTTTTTTGATTTTTTTTTTTTTTATTTGGTTTTGCGTCCCGGGGGCGCGTTACGTGTCTCGGAGCGAGTCAGGAAATGAGAGAGGGAGGGAGGCGTCGAACGCAAGCGCAACGCAAAGGCGTACCTTCATGAGAGGTTTCTCCACGAGGTCCTTCTCTTCGCTGGAAAGCTTGATGCCGAGCTTCTCCACCAGTTTGTCCGTCTCCTCCTTCTTGATGTTCATGATGGCGTCGAAGACCTTGTAGATGGGCTCGAGCACGAACTGGACGAAGCCCCGCACCGTCCCGCTCTCCTCCGACGACGTCCACTTCTTCGTCTTGGGATTGAAGAAGCGGTCGCCCCACAGGTTGCGCATCAGCTTGTCCACCTGCAACAGCCGCACGCATCTCCTTGTTTCACTGAAGTACTCACACGCGGCAATCGCCGTCGTCTTCGTCTGCCGCGTCGTGTTATATAATGGCGCACTTCACATCGCAAGCGTTCCTCGCAAGTCGCCTCTAGTAGCGCCGCACAGTGTCATTGCAACAACAACCTTCTTCCTACCTATCAACTAACAGTTCTCTCAACTTCTGCTGCTTACAACCTGAAGAAGCAAGGAGATAAACGAGAAGGAGAGCAGAAGCCGACGGAGAAGAATGCCGACCCTGGAGATGGCAGGCGCAACGCGTGCGGCGACGGCGGAGGACGGCAAGATACTGTGGGAGCTCAAGGACTACGGGCCGTCGGCTGCGCTGGCCGGCACGAGCTACGAGCGCGACCCTACCTCCGCAATGTGGAGACTGCGCGTCGAGATGCTGCCGAAGAAGCGTGACGCCGCCGCCTTCGACTACGTGGCCAGCGTCCTCCTCAATGACACGACAACGCTGCCATTCTGCCGCCGAAAGAGCACCCAGTCAAAGGCCCACCGCTTCTCGTCTCAGACCCTGGGCGGCGGCGACCACGTCTCGATCCCGCTGGGCCTGCCCGACAGCCAGCTAGAGCACCGCCGATTCGAAGTCGACCTCCGCTTCTTCAAGAAGGGAGACTGGTTTCCCTGGCCGGCTCAGGAACGCAACAAGCACAGCGGGGCGAGCAGTCAACAGATGGCCAAATTCAAGTTCGTCGACCCGTGCGTCGGCCTCGAATACATCGTCGAAGGCGACGCCGCCCTACTAGCCCTTCATTCGCCCGTGGTGCTGGCCAAGCGATTCGAGCAAGAAGGGATCGGCCGCAACGAACCCCTCGAGCTGCCCTTCGACCAGACGGGGAAGTGGAAGGCCCTCGACTGCTGCATCGGCTACCTCTACAGGCCGACAGTGACGCTGGGAGACTGGAAGAGCACGAAGTACGTCCTCCACCTGGCCAGCGACGACCAGCTCGACTTCAAGATGCTGTGGCGGCGCTGCGCCCACTACGCCATAGTTCCGTCAAAGCACGACGAGGCCACTTTTCACGATAGGATGGCAGACGTCGCCACGCTGACGAGAGGACGACAGCGCCAAGGCCTGCTCAGCGCCATGTGCCAGGAGGAACTTCGCACGGCCCGCGAACTCGAGCAGTTTCACGACACCTTCAACTGGCGCAGACTCAGGGGACAAAGCGAAGACGCCGCCGACAGCGTTCGAGTGGAAGTGAAGCGCCAGCGGTTGCGCCTAGTAGGGAAGGAGCCGGCGGGCGACTGGAAGACAAGCGACCTCTTCGACGAGTCGCCGGTGCCGTTGACGAGAGGACAAGCGCCAATCGAACGCGAAGACATTCAACTGCAACTGCAGGAAGGGCGGACGCTGTGGGTGAATGGCGGCCTGCTCCGAGCCCACTTCCCAGTGATCGGCGAGCTCGCCACGAAGCAGCAGCCGGAAGCGACGAAGCTGGATGAGAGTTACGAGACGGTGGTCGCCGCCCTACGCCTCATCTACAACCCCGACTGCGGAGTCGCGGCCGCCGACGACGACGACAGACTGCTGCACTTCGCCGGACGCCATCAGCTCGTGACGCTGCGGGAGCGACTGGACGAACGACTGGAACGGCGATTCCCTACGATGGACGTGCTGACAGTGCTGCTCCTACTCGCCCGCTACGAGCTGCCTCGTCTCGAGCAGGCCTACAAGCTGCGATCGGCCCGTCGCCCAGATATGCTGCCGTTCGAGAGAACGTCGACCGAGCCGCTGGAAGTCGAACTGCGACGGTTCATCGAACGACTGCTGGAACGAGCGGGCCACCTGTCGGAGATGGAGCAGGCAAAGATACTGGCGATAGTTCGACAAGCGGCCAGCGACTGCGCCGACCGGCCGACGACGAAGCGCACCGACCACGACGACGCCATCCGACTCGGCGCCGGCGGCGACGGCACCGCGACGCAGTGGGACGCAAAGAGCGAGTGGGGCAGCGACGAAGAGAGCGAGACGACGACGACGCTGCTCCGCTGCTGGTGACGACCTACGACTAGCACCGTCGCTGCGAGAATCCGGCGGCCGCGAGATCAACCGATACCACTCATGATACTCTGCGATTCCACTGTCCGAGCCAACGCGCCTTACTCATCCCGTCTCGCCACCACTGTCGATACTGTGAAAGAGAGACAGACCACTCGCCTGAACGCCGAACTTGTCCGCGTACATCTCGGCGAACTGCTTCAGAGTGAAGGCCCATCCGTGGAGGCCGCTGCCGAATCCCACGGTTCCGTTGCTCGGGTCAACCTGTAGATAGGAAGATGGAAGTAGTAGACGACGTTTAGACACGATCGCTCTTTTGATAAGCGCAAATAGAGGTCGCAAGCGCACCCGAGATCAAACGAACCCAAGATGAACTAACGTACCTAGGCATTTTGGTGCAAAAGTACTCGGCTAGTGAGTGAAAGTGCCCAAAGATACTACAGGCAGTCCGAGTAGCGAGTGTTAAGTTGCCGTGTGCCAAACAACCAACCTGGATCTTGCCCATGGGTCCGTCGTCCTCTCCGTAGGTGGCGATGATGACGTTGACGTTCTCGACGATCCTCTGGAAGGTCTGATAGAGCTCCTCCTTCCCCAACTGGAGCTCGAGAAGGGCGCGGTCCATCTTGTTCATGAAGAGGATGGGCTTGATGCGCTCAGCGATCGCCTGACGAAGCACCGTCTCCGTCTGCACGCACACGCCTGCAACCAGCCGCGGTCACGTAGCTCCCCTCTTCAATACTGCGTTGTCGTTTCACTACACAGTTGTTTGGTCTACCCTACACTGCGACAAACGGGCACGGCTTCACAGACTGACGAGGTATGTCGTATCTGTCAAAATACTTGAAACAAATTTGTCACTCGCAAATATCTGCTGCGCTCTGCGAATCTACGAACGGGAATGGATCCAAGATCCATGTGTGTCCGGCGGCAATGCAGACTTAGCAATCAAGTACTCGCCGTACTAGAGTGGGAAAAACACTAGCGGATCCAACCAATCATTTCTCATAGGGATGAGCGAAGCGAGCGGCACAATCAATTCCACTCACTCACCGCTGACGCAGTCGACGACGACGAGGGCGCCGTCGGTGACGCGGAGGGCGGCCGTCACTTCGCTGGAGAAGTCGACGTGTCCCGGCGAGTCGATGAGATTGATGAGGAAGCCGGGGAAGCCCTTCTTCTTCCCATCCTCCTCCACCATCTCCAGCTGGTTCTCCCCCTTGACGAAGAAGAGGTCCTTCTCCGGCAACTCGAAGTACATGGAGATGGCCCTGCGGCGGTGAAGACGTCGATCATTTGAGTCGAGTCAGGCTCGAGAGACGAAGACAACAGAAGTTCCATCGCACCGGCGCACGTTACAATACAGTGCCCCAATCAAACAAGTGATACGTGACACTCCTTGAGTGTCAGATAGGCACTCCGCGTGATTGTTTTAGCAGACGGGGGCACAGAAACTCCAACAAGTGTTGCATTCCCGTTAAATTTGTTTGTTCCCAATTGTTTCAGCGTAGAACTAGGGCCGGGGTGGGCCTAAGCAGATGCCATACACTTAGAGGCCGATGTGGCGCAAGTGACACGTTGGAGCAGGCTGTACTGACGACGATGAGCGCAGGCTGTACTGACCGCTGACTGTCTACAGCCATTCACAATGTAGAATGCCAGCGGCGCCCCAATTGTACAGGCGCCCCTTATCTACGCTACACAGCGGGGGCTCCCCCGCTGGGGTGGACGGCGTCGGTGCTACAGCACGATGCTCCTATAACTCGGTTCGATTGCGCGTGCGTAGACGCCTTTCTCAGCGCGTCTTATATGGACGGCGTACTGTAGGCGCAGCAAACTCAATGGCGGACGGTATTTTCGGAATTTCGCGAAATTTTACAGAGCGTGAGTATTCGTTCAAAATCAGGCTAAATACACCGCAAATCGCCAAACAAATGACGGATTCGCGTTCTGCGGCGTCAGAAAGCCCAGACACAAGTCACACAACTGTCAACGCAATTTTGAAAATTCGACCCCGGGGCCTAATTTTTGGCCGGCCGGGTGCCGAAAGCAGGGTAAAGGCGTCAAAAATCGCAAAACAAACACCAGATTCGTGTTCAGCGTTGTCGGAAACCCCCGAAACAAGTGAAAACAATTTTGAAAAATTGACCCCGGGATTCAAAAATTCGGCGCGGCCGGGGTGCGATACCTCAAAATGGTCCAGACACTCCGACTAGACCAACTTTTGACGCTGAACACGTTGCAATGGTCAATTTGCCTCTAAAAGCACGCTTTCCGGCCCAAAAATCCATTCAAAGTCGAAAATCCGAATTTTCCGCTCGGGACCCGTGACTTTTGCCACCGCGGATCTCCCGAACGGCAAGACCGATCTCGGCGGTGTTGGTGTCAAACGAAAGGTCATACATGGGTCCGTGTTTTGCAGAAAAGTTTGCGAGGATCCACCGTCGCAAACTCGAGTTATGATTTTTTAAAGGTCGGAAAAAAATTTCAAATTTTGAATTTTCTACCGTACTCCCGCGTCGGACCACCTAGAGAGCCCATTTTGGAAATTAATGGTAGAGGACCCAAAGGCCTACAAAATATCCAAAAATCACCAAATTCGGCCCACTTTTGCGAAAACTGTGGGGTCCTGTTTTTTTTTTACTTAGCAAAAATTCGAATTTTTGAATTTTCGCAAAATTCTTCCACCGCCGAAATTTTTTCACCCTCCGAGCACGCTGCGCGTCGTCATAAGCTATCTTTTAAAAAAAAATTTGGCTGCCTAGGTGCTTCGTAGCGAGCGCTAGCCCCGAAGGTGGTAGCTGTAGGCTTTACCGCTCCTATAGCACTCCTTCGCTTTTCAAGCGGCGGAGTGCCAACCAACCATCGCACGAAAGGGGACTGAAAACGTTAGCAACACGTATACACACGTCGACTTGATGGTGATGCATCTCTCCTGCTCGTCCTTGCGCGTGTCGGTGAAGCGCGCCTCTCCCGCCTTGGCGGAGGCGATGATGCCCGCCTTTGACACCAGCGAGTCCGTCAGCGTCGACTTGCCGTGGTCGACGTGCGCGATCACGGACATGTTGCGGATGTTCTTCTTGCGGTCCATCAGACCGCGAATCTCGTCTACCGTGAAGTTCACCTAAGAAGCGAGCAACGATTGTGGCACACTTGCACAACTTTGTAGATTTCAGGAAAACCGGCCGAAATCAAGAAGCAAGAAGAACCCACCATTTTTCTGGGCTTTTCTGGAGAATCGTCTCGAAAACTCGCTCAAAAATCCTCGAGAAAACTGTCTCCTAATAACAAGAAAACAAAGTCGAAAGAATGACTTCCGCCAACAGCGCGTTCCACTGACACTTAGGCGGTCTCGTTCAACAATGACGCGACGTCGGTGCGGCGTAGGCGTTCACAAGGGTGAGTGTACTTTGCAATCTGCAAAAGTAGAACAATCAACGCAAAGACAACTGCACCTACGTAGCCTTTGTGCTGTGACAGCCAGAGATTGAGCCAAAACAGGGCAAAAAGTTTGTCATTCGCTTGTTGAACCGTCCTTGAATAGATGTTTTTTTTTATAATTGTGCAACTTCACACGAATCTGATTTCGTAAGTGTTGCGCAACTCTCCAGTGACGTATGGTGTCTTTCTTTCTACTTTACAGATTTCTAAACAAACCATTTCATCGCGGCAGGTGCTTTTTGCGGCGGGTTTTGAAACGAAGGAAAGGATTTTGAATTTCAAATTGCAGCACTACGTCGATTGGTCAGTTTTTGTCATAGGTCCACCCCGTTTGAAATCTTTTGTCGTTATTGGCCAATTTTCAGTGTGAGTACTGTAGTTGCGATGAACTTGCACACATTTACACCGTTCTTTTCCTCCTGACGTTCACTTCACGGAATGAGTGAGTGTTTCTCCTTCTGTTGTTGAGAACCTCTTTGGTTTCACCGAACGCCTGACAAGATGGGCCGTGGTAGGAAGCGTAAAAAGGCTGAGAAAAAGAAAAGCCTCATCAGCAGCGGGCCTAGTGACCACTCTTCTGAGCCTCATCAGAGCCATGTTCCGGCTGCCCGTAGCTCCACGCTGAAATCTTCGTCGGGAGACAAGCTAAGAGGCCTGAAATCGTCCATGCAGCAACTGGACTTCGAAGTGCTGCACAGCACCAAGCAACGGTGGGCCAGACTCTGCTGGTGCCTCCTGAATCGCCTGGTCGTCAGCAGCAGCGACCAGCAAAACCACTGCGTTTCCGTTCCACAGGTCGTAGTTGTTTGTTGTGTCGGTTTGCGAGCGACGCGCTGCTCGCGTTCTTCTGTTAGGGTAGCTGGCCTAAATGCAAATGTTTGATCAAAATATAGGCGCAAACCAAAAAGGCCATGTTCATATCATAATGAGCTCTTTTAGCTGGTCACCGCGCTCGCATACTTGGGTCTGGGCAGCGAGCAGAGAGCTAAGGCCAACGTTATGCCGCTGCTGGCGGAGGGTCTCGACATGAAGGTCTGCTTGCTGAAGTTCCTGAGCGAGTGGCGCCGGGAACTGGAGTTTGGTCGGCCCAATTTCACTTCGAAGACGCAGTCGCCACCGAGCGAGTTCTTCCGCAGCGGACGGAGAATCATGATGAACCAGATCTGGGCCGGCTGCTACAAGTCCGTTTTTGCCTGGCTTTGCTTCAAAAAAACGTGCATTAGTCGGTCTCCTGCGTGTTTGCAGTTGTACTGTATGTATGGTGGTTGCTTCGCTCTCTAGATGGTCCACGATGGCGCTAGTTGGCGAAGCGCAGATGGAGATGCGCCTCTGCGACTACCTGGTCGCGTCAAAGGAGTCAGAAGCGGCTGACGTCTACAAACGAGAGACCGACATGCTGTGCAAGTGGTTGAGCGGCAGACTGGCGACGCCTAACATTCAAGTGTGTCTTTGTTCATCGTGTGTGGGTGTAGTTAGCTTTCTTTGAACGATATTCATGTCAGGCGCTGGAAGAGCCGAAGCGAGTCTTCAAGTGGAACCGCTACGTGGGCTGGAAGCGAGCGAGGGAATCGGCCAATATCATGGTCGCCGCCGCCTCTCTCGCCGAACTGAAGCTCGCCGAGGACCTCATACAGGTCAGTCGGTCAATACGCTGCGTAGATATTGAGTTGGAGATAATTGTAAGTGTAAGTTCAGGATCTGCCCAAGATCTACTTCGGCGTGGACGGAAAGGAGGAACACGTGGATGCCGTCTACATGGAAGGCACTGAAGAAAAGCCGATCCTGCTGAACAGAAACCAAAAATTCTTCGGGATTGAAGTGCCGCTGCAGGGTAGGCGCCTTTGGGCGCACTCAGCTTCATTTCAGAGCCCCTGTGACCTTTCCCTTGCTTACAGGCAGCGTGGCTAGACTCTTCCTCATTGTGCCGAACGAAAGCCGTTATTTGGCGGAGAAACAGAAGCAGTCGTCGGGCCTCGATTTCAACCCCGCCGTAGATTGGGAAGCGTTCGGCGACTGCCTGTCGACGCTGGCGGAGAAGAAGCAGCCGGGCGTGCGCAAGGCCAGGTCGCTGGCCTTTCCCAACTTCTGGTGCGGCGCCGACGCCGCCGTGGAGCTGAAGGAGCCGCTGCTGATGGAGAAGTTCCGTCCCCTCTTCGCCTCCGACGCCATCGTCACTCTGATTCCCACAATCTCGACTGGAGACCCGCGCACGGCCAGACGACTCGTCTCAATCCAGGCTTGGGATCAGATGGGTGGGTGGCTTTTGATAAATTTGGTCGGGATTGCTACACGTATTCCCTGCATTATTCGGCCCGTTTTACAGGACCGGAACGCGACCTGTTCGTGCCGCTGGCCAAAGCGGGTTCCAAAGAGGCGCTGCTGCGCGTCCGGAGCGGCCAACGGATCGCCAACCAGCGCGAGGACTACGTCGTCAACGTCCCCTTCTACGCTGTCGTCGTCGACGCTCGTCGCCAGCTGCCCATCTGCTTCGGATGGGTTGGTGAAGCGAAGCGACCGTCGCTCGGTCGTCGTCGTCGTGACGGCGGCTCTGTTCTCTGTTTCAGGTCGAAATGCCGTCCAGCGCGCAGGCGCTCTACAAGAAGATGGTCGGCAAGCGCAAGCACCGAGAGAGATCCCACTCCGCCAGTTCTTCCTCATCGTCGTCGTCGTCCTCGTCGGACGACCTAAAGCTTTCTCTTCCCACTCCCGAGGAGCTCAAGAACAAGAAGTGGTGCACGATTTTGTGAGTGTCTAGTGCCTGAGGGCACACTGTCGGCCGGTTCTCCTGTTTCTTTCTTCCTGGTGGTCGTTATAATTTGGTTCCTGTTCCGTTTGCTTTGTCCCTCCTGCTGAATGGATGAGGGAGGGTATTGTGTACATAATATGTAGTAGTAGCCCGAGTAGTTCGTTTTCCGTTGAATCTGGTATACCTAGTCAGTCGGCGCAGATCGTTTTACCGTATCCCTTTCGTTTCCGGCGTTCAGTCTCTTCAAGCCACGTATGCGGAGAGTTTGGTACTGTTCAGTTGACTTCAGTATATTGTGGTGGTTGTTTGCTTTTGTTGCCGTGCCTTTACCTAGCACGAGTAGAGTGTAGGTCGACATTGTTCCCTTCCGTCTCGGCGTCGCCTTCGTTGCAAGAAACCGTTAGCCTACCGAGAAAGGGAAGGTCAAATTGGTGAATCCACGCGCGCGAGGCTGTCATGGTCTGACGAAGACGAATTCCTTGTAGTGCTGCCATCGGTCTTCGGCCGAGCTGCCTGGCGCTCCATTGGGCGGCCGCTGGTCGGTGGGCGCTGTGGCGCAGCTGGCGACGAGTCGGAAGCCGGCGGCGGCGAGGGCGTCCAGCGCCTGCTCCACCACGCCGTGCTTGAGGTAGAAGCGGCAGGTGTAGCGGCGGTCCTCCTGCTGGTCGCCGCGGTCAGGGTCGCGCCCTTCGTGCAGCGCCTCGCCGAACACTTCGCGACAGAGACTGACGCGCCCGCAGACCAGCAGCCGACTCACCTGAACAGTCGACTTCGCGTGTGCAGACTAGAAGAGCTATAGCGCTGCCTCATTTACCGGCCAGGCTTCGAAATGGAAGCAAACTGTACCAGCTATGTATGTACACGTTGCTTCTCTCGTGCCAAACGTCGACCTTTCTAAAGTTGACGTCGGCCATGAGTCCCTGTCGACCGAAGGAGAATGTGCTGTGGTAGCCAATGGTCAGATGGCCGCAGCCGAGCGTCTCGTAGAAGGTGGCGCTGGGCGTCGGAACGATGGAGCTGCTAGGGGTAGCGGCGCCGCCGCCACCACCGCTTCCCACGGACGAGGATGAGGACTGTCGGCCGAGGAAGAAGCGGCCGCCGACGCTGCCGCTGGACTTGATCTCGTTGGGTGGCCCCACAACGGGCCAGCCCCAGAGGGCCTGCCGGAGCTGAAGACGAATGGAGTCGTACAAAGCATGTGGCTGCCAGTTGCCAGTATCGAAAGCAAATGTCGAAATGCGCAGGCATTGCAGATACCATACAGTACCCCGTAAAACTCGGTCTCTTTCCTGAGACGAGTCCAGTCGCGGAAGTCTTCGGGAAACGCCACAGTTGCGCCGGCGCCAGTAGTACTGCTGGCGGAATTGCGCAGTATGTCCAACACGTAGCGGAACAGCGTCCCGTCTCGCTCGATGAAGTATCGGCCCTGCTCGGTTGCAGAGCAAAGCAGTACTGTATCGGCATATGTACATACTTCTCAAATCGGCATACGTATCAACGATACCTGACTGTCTTTGGGGAGCGGAACGCTGGCGGTAGCCCCAGTGAACCACTCGAACAATACAGAATCCTTCTCGGAACATAGCAGTCGCTTCGAAGCGGTGTAGATCACCCCTCCCACATTCAAGTCGACGATAACTTCGTCCTCGTCGTGATCGGCCATTCTTGTACCAATCGCACGCGTCCCTTCTTCGTCGCGCTGTCACACACAAGTTCACTGCGACGTCGACGTCGTCGCTGGAAGCTTTCTCGCTTCCTCCACCTTCCTGTATCGCCCTAATAAATCAGAGGCTGTTCGCTCCGGAGCTCTCTGACGTGGAAGCGGCCAAATTGCCCAAGGAATCAGGCCCCAGCGGCGCCGTACGAATAGCGGCCGAATGGCCGGCGGCGCACACGGCTCAACGACTGCTTCTTCCGGCGAATAAACGCCCCGAGCGGCGGTTATTGCCTACGTACGTATGTCAGTACACGGCCGCCATTACTTGGAGGAGGAACTCCAGCGGACTGGACGACAGGCGCCGCCGATCCCTGCTACTGACACTTCTCCACTAGCGAATGATCGACAGAGCGCGGCGATTGAGGCGAAAGGAGCTGGCGCGGGCATATTCTCTGCGTGAGCGGCGCAGCCCGAGATTGAGAATCCGCAAGTTGAAGCTGACAGAATCAATCGAGCGTCAGGAGAATGTGCACTGCCAAAGGTGCATAGAGGGGCGCCGACGCTGCCGACCGGCCACAGCCCTCTCAATTCCAATGAGGGACATATGGGCCGATTCGCAAACAATTTTCGCTTGGTTTCAAAGCAAGCGGATGGCGCAGCGTTGTCTTTTGGACTGACGCACACCTACATACATAATTGCATTAGGTTTCAGCTCGGCCGCGAAATTGAGTTAGCCCTAGCCCCGGGAACCTCCAGCTGCTGAGTGACGTACATGCACGCTAATTCGTTTTCCATCTGTCAGGCTATCCGAGCATACGGTACTTACTCAATTGATTTCACTGCAGGATTACCTGCATATTTTTGTACCTACCCACTAATTTCACAGTACGTAAACTACATACTTTTGTACATATTCTATTAATTTCACCGCACAATAAACTACGTCATTGTTTTGCATATTCTAATATTTCACCGCACGATTACGGTAAATTTATAATTAATACGTACAGTGTAATCAATTGATTTCGCCACTGTTCAGCTTTCGTATTGTTCATTGGACTAATCAGTGCTACAGCTTCAAATGACAACAACACATTTCAGCATTCTTGATTGCGCCGCAGTGAGAGCCAAACGCAGTCCAGTCAGTCACCGCAACAGGGCAGGCATCCGTATTACAAGTGTGCGTATGCGTGCGCCATACGTCAAATACGTCGACTGCTGAAGAAATATAATTGGCCGCCGTTTCCACCTCCGAAACTTTCGCGTGCTGACGAATTCAATGGGCTCTGTGGGGTGGGTGGGTCATCGCTCAGGCGTTTGATTGGAAACCCCGTCGGCCGCCGTCTTCGGCGCCGGCAGCGCAGCGCGCACGCACGTGCGCCTCCACCTGAATGAGTGAAAGATCGCGGGAACTGGGCCGCTGTCTTCGCGTCCTAGTAAAGTTCGAGAGAAGAAGAACGGCGCCGTTCCCGTGTATCACAACGACATTTCAGAAGAGGAGAGCCAAGTTTTCGTTGCCTACCCCACCCCTCCCCCCCCCCCCCCCCCCTGGGTTGTTTATTTCGCCTCGTCGGCGCATCGTCCCACCCCCCCCCCCCCCCCCGGTGTCCACTCTCAACGCGCGCGCCGGCCGAAGGGCGTCCACGACACTATGCGTAGTTTGTTTCGTCCCTTCGCTCGTTTGATCGGCCCGCGCGCTCCTTTTCGCCCAGCGGTCGGACGTTCGTCCCTACCTGCGTCGTCGCCTCCGTAGCGTTTCCTGCTGATCGAAAGGAAGACACCGATTACGACCTTTTGTCTGCCGCTTGGCATTGACAGTGGTCGGCCGGCGGCTCTTCTTTTCCAGAATAACCCATCGAGCGGCGAAAGATCCTTCCGCCTTTGCTGCTACAAGACATGACCTGAGCTCCTGTGCAAGAAGCAAACAGCTGTAAGCCACCCGAAAGAGTAATGGACCGAAGAATAGTCGACAACTGGAAGAGACCGCTTGCCGTGGTGGGTGAACTATGGTATGTACCTATGCAATTCAGACGTTCCGCCGAAAAGTGTAGAAGTGGGCTGGGGAGGGGTCAGCTTTCGGAATGGTCCCTAGCTGGGATGGGTTGGCAGGCAGTGTAGTTTTGCGTGCGCGCATATATCGCTCTGGTGAATAACTCACGTATGAAGGCGCTCTGAAACTGAGATTTCGCAGCTCTGGACACAGTTTGGGAAGGACTCTATTTCCTGAAGCAAATCTACCAGAACTGTATGCAGGGAGGAACCGAACCGAACTTGATATCAATCTGTGGAAATCGCCGGTCTACCGCCCTCGCTGCGCGACAGGCCAAACACCGTCAGAAATCAAAGACGGCCGTAATTCACAGCTCGGGGGCAAGAAAGAACAACAAATCGCGCAGTAATGTTTGCTCGAGCGAAAGGTCGGCGTGCCGCTACTGATATCTGATCGGCCGTCTCGGGCGGTAGGAATTCTCAACTTCTCGAAATGAGTGCCCACGTAGGCATGGAGAAGATACATCGCCGGCGTCAACGCAAACGACAGGCGCCGCTCGGAAAACACCTCGCGCACTTCTTCCTTTTCTGGGTCACTGAGACATGAAACCTTCGGCTGCGTGCAACTCTGTAGTGGATTACACAGTGCCAATGAACATCAACACATACAATTAACTGAACCAACGAGCCGGGAATTTTAACATTGTATGGCCTGGTCGAGATAGGCAATCTGCGACATCTATGATCCGCTTTCAGATAGTGCTTCTTTGCCTGGCCGAATTATGCGCCGGCAACGACGGCGGCGCCTCCCAAGCTGTCGGCCGTTTACCTAAGCACATGAAGCCCGCCAGAAGTCGGCAGCAGCTCGAGGAACTCAGGCGGTATCGTCTGCGCCTCGCGTACGGCGAGGACGGCAGCCTGCTGCGCATGATGATGCCCCGTCAACGGACTACGACGCCGCCAATTCGCCCCGGCCGCTTGACGACAATTGCAAGCGGCTACGGCACTCAGGCAACAACTACCACCACAAGTCGGCCTGTCTATTCGCCGGAACCGACCCGGCCGCCTTATGAATCCTCGCCGTCCTATGAGATAAAGACGACAATCGGAGCGTCGCCGCCTGCCCCTTCCCCTTACACTCGCAGCAGCATTCAGACGTTGGGCCCATACCAGACCCCACCAGCTACAGCAGGAACCTCGCAGCCCTACCAAACGCCGACGCTAACTGTAACTCCGTACACGCCCAGCACATCAAGAACAACTCCACCCTATCCAACTCCGTCAACTTCAAGCACCGCACCGACTCCTTACACTCCGACCACTGAAGCGACGCCTCTGACTCCGTCGACGCCAAGCACAAGAACAACTCCCTCCACTCCTTCTACTCCGAGCACCACAACATCACCGACAACGCCTAGCACTGGAGCAACGCCTTCAGTGCCTTCCACTTCGAGCACTGGAGCGACGCTTTCTACCGGCCCGACTCCGTCAACCGCATCGACTCAGAGCACCCCATCGACCCCTTCAACTCTATCGACGCGTTCCACGTCTACGCCTTCAACTCTGACGCCGAGTACCTCGGGATCGACGCCTTCCACTCCTTCTACTCCGAGTACAGAAACAACACCGTCCACCACTTCAACTCTGAGCACTGCTGCAACGCCATCAACACCATCCACCAGGCCTACAACAACATCGACTTCAAGCACAAGAGCCACACCTTCGACGCCGTCAACATCAAGATCAACTTCTGCAACGTCAACGACTCGTAGCACCAGATCGACCACTTCGTCTGAAGCTCGCACTACGACGACAACCATGGTCACTACAGACGTTCCCACTGGAAGGCCCGGTACGGGCATTATAACGCCGGAAATGACGACGACAACAGTGTCTGACAGAGAGCCCAGCACGACGCCGAGGACCAGACGTCCCAACAGGATTCGAGGTTTGCGCTTTATTTAGCGGCAGTCTCTACACTGTCACATAAAGCACTTGTTGTCGTAAGATCGAAAATTTTGTAAGGTGCTTTATTTCTGCAGGAAGGCCTCACATCATCTGCCAGGCAGACGGTATCATCTTCACCGCAACGACTTTCTTTCCATTTTTCGGGGAGCTCTTTTCAAGAGACAGGAGGGCCAATCCAAAGTCGGTCGCACTACATATGTGCACAACTGCGATTGTTCGGGGAGAGCGCTGGGCCTTCTGCGGGGCAGTTTGGTTGGAGCGCTGCGCGTGGTGAAGTGCGCGCCTTCTGGTTGAGTTTGATGGCTCGTTCCGTAGTGGACTCGCGCTGGTCGTGTGATTGCTGGCTTCTTGCCCATGAGGAACTGCGCAGTGGTGACCCGCGTTCTTCTCTCGCGAGATGGGCGTTGCTGTTTGCTTCGATTCCTCCCCTTCGCCGCCTGCGCTGTTCGGGTTTCTGGGCCCCCCCCTCGACCCTCCCGACCTGGCCTCGTCCTGGCCCCTTCAGATCCGGACGCGCTTTCTCCTCCGCTGCGCCTTCGTCTGCTCGGTTGCGCCGAAGGCGCCCTGCGGCCTGCTGCCCGGTGGGTGACTTTAGCTTCCGTCGCCCTTGCCGACGGTTGCACAGATTCCCCCTTCGCCGCCCTTCTGCCCGGAAGTGGTGCGGCGCCGCGATTTTTCTGTTCTTCGGCGCGCTTGTTGGGGCGCGACGCGCTTCGTCGGCTCGCCGTCGGGACCGGCGTCGCTTCCAGCACTCGTGGTCGGCTGGGCCAAAGGCGTCGCCGCCTCCCATCTGCGTCCTGACGAAGTTGGAGAACCCTTTCGGCGGGCTGGGAGATTCGTCGGTGGGTTTGTTTGTGTATCCCTCTATTTGACAAATATCTTTTTATATTTCGCTTGCCATTCGGTGCCAGATTTTGCATTGACTTTCTAGTTTCATTTACTTGACAAAAAACCAGGCAAGTCGTCCGGGGGACGCAGTATACTCCACAAATTTGAACTCCTACGCACGGTGACTCCTCTCCTGTTGTGGCCTCCTGACACCCCCAATCGCAAAACTAATGCCGAATTCGTGGGTCAATACATCCCAGAATACCCCAGAATCGAAATACAACACCCCTAACTTCCCATGGACTCGTAGAACCAAAATTCTGCACTTGGGGTACGGTAGCATGCGAATTCGTCATAGGTACGCTTAAACATCATCTAAACGCTAAACGAATGCCAAATTCGTAATCAGCGCCCCCGAAAACCCCGAAATCGAGTATAATATTGGCAAAGTCGACCCAACGCCCAAAATTCAAACCGACATGGCAGGGATACTGTAGCTTCGAAAATTCTTGCAAAACACTTTTCTGGGCCAGATTTAAGCGTAGAATCGTTTGAAACTACTTCTGGAACGATTCGGCGACGCATTCGAGTGCTCTAGGCGCCGAAACGCGAAAATCGCAATTTTCGACCCCAGAGTTGAAAAAGTCGCAGTGTAAGAAAGTTTTTGTGTTTTGCCCGATTTGCTCCGTTCATGGCTCAATCGATAGAGGACATCTGGGACGGAGCACCAAGAGTAGTCTCGCCGCTCTAGCTGCTACCTAGCTCGCACAGCAGCCAGTCAAAGTTGACCCGGGGCCGAAATTCGCGAATTTTTCAAATTTGGCGCCAAAATGGGTCCCGCAGCGATCCAATTCTTTTTTTGCCAACTCGGCACTATCGAGTACTACAACATATCAAAAGATAGTATATACCATTATATGCAACTTTTTCGAGTTCTACCCTGTGTAACCCATTTTTCAGTACTTTGAAAATTTAAATTTTTGAATTTCCCGCCAACGGGGTCCCGGAGCGTGACCCCGTTTGGTGTCCACCCTGCCCACCCACTAGGCCTACCCAACGCAAAAGACCGTTTGCAAATCGGCCGCTGCACGCGCAAACGCCATCCGGTTAAAGTTACTGCGTTTCGCGCACAAACGCTATATACTCCACACTTTTTTGTGGAGTATAATAAAAACCTATTTTTCTTTTGTATTGATATCTTTGTATGCTGTCAAATTAAGAGTACTAATTAGTGTTAATATGTTTACAGTACCGGTCAGAGCCAACGCTACATGGCGACCCGGGTCGGCGACCCGGGACGCCAAGCGACCCGAAAACGACCCAAGCCCGCCGTGTGTGATTGTTATCTGCATGTCGCGGCCTCATTCTGCGCAAAACAACCTCTTTTGCCTTCTATAAGCTAAGACAGTGTCACAGGAGGCTTGGGTCGCTGCCGGGTCGCTTGGCGTCCCGGGTCGCCGACCCGGGTCGCAGCGGCCCGGGATATAGCGTTGGCTCTGACCGGTACTGTAGGTATTTATATTTGTCAAAGCAGTGGTTTGCTTATACGCGTTCGCTTGTATACAGGGTGTCTCACGGTGGGTGTTTCAACTTTGATGAGCTGTCGCGCGCCGCTGCGCTGACCGATTTTGCTGAAATTTTGTACATACGTACTACCAAGTGTAGCTTAGACACTTGCAACGTATCACAGCGCCCTACACTGACTCACGCGTGAAACCGCCCCCAAAACGCATAAGATGAAAATGGCACTTCGCTCTTCGGCTTGTGGCAGCTATAAAGTTGGCCTATTTGCAGCAAATTTGGCGCGACTTGTACCACCACGAAGAAGACAAGTTGAGATTTTGAACCGTCTTGGAACGAACATCGTAGCTTGTAGCACGCTCTCGAAGAATCGAATCAAAGCTAGTCTGCAAACCCATAATCAGGACCCACCAGCTGCTCTTGCTGCTGCATGGCCTCCTCCACGAAGGCCAGCGTCTTTGACGAATTATTCGTTTTCGGATTGGATTCACGCGTGAATCAGTGTAGAGAGCTGATATTTTGCAGTTGTCTAAGTTACACTTGGTAGCACTTATGTACAAAATTTCAGCAAAATCGGTCAGCGCAGCGGCGGGCGACAGCTCATCAAAGTTGAAACACCCACCGTGGGACACCCTGTAGATTTTGGCTGCCTACATAATCCACTGCTCACGTTTACGATACACAATTTATATTTATGGTAAGCTACTATTTATGTCTGCGCAAGTGTTCAATTAATTAGCTGAAAATATATAACTCTCGTTTCTAATTAATTTTATGAATTGTAATTAGTACTCATTATTATTGTTTCTTTCAGTTTCAAGCTGTTGCCACAATATCTACTGTCCCGGTCTGTTCAGATTCGGACGGTTTGGTCCGAAGGCGAAGCGCTGGTCGTGACGAGGTGGTCTGCCTACGGCGATGGTTCTTCGCTTCTCTGCTAGCGTTCACTCTTCTTTGGTTGGCGACAAGCGCCACCGTCCTTCTGGGGTGCTGGCGTCTGAGACAACTGCGCAGGAAGAACTCGGCTGCGGCGATGACGTTCCAGGATCAACCACTGGCCGCACTGACACACAGTCATCACACTGACAGGGGTCGAAGTTCGTATATCTCCTTCGCTTCGTCTCAGCCTGGCCAGTGGAAGACTTACTGGAGAGCGACGGAGTTCAGACGACATCTTCGAGAGAAGTGATCCAAAATGTGAGCGTGACTGACGTGACACCCGCTCGACGTCATTTGGCGGCGGAGAAGCGTTTCACCATAGCATGTGTGCAACTGCAGAGTGCGAATCCTGTTGCGTTGAGAACCAGGGTTGCAGGTTGTTACTTTCGGCAGTCTCCTGGACCGGCGGCGCATTTGTCGAGCGATTTCAGAGCGTCGTTCTCTCTCGAAAGGCGTTCCACTGGCGCTCCGTTTCTCTCCCAGAAACAAAGGAAGCGATGGTTCTTCGGTCGTCAGCTGCTCGGCTTGTCGCCCACGCTCCCCCACTCCGGCGGCCGAATCGGCCCTTTGTCGGCCAGTTTATTAGGGCTGTTGTCGTCGTCGGAAGGCGGAAAGAAGGAGAAATATTTGTTGTCCACCGTTGTTCAGTGGGCCGTTAGGAAAAGTTGTAGAAGTGGGAAGTCGGCCCACAGACTTTGCTGATTTGGCAACGTCTACATGTATCTCTCACTCTCTACGATTACAACTGTAACCAACCAGTAGCCGCTCTCTAGGGTAGGTAATTTGTGCCAGACATCGCTTCTCACATATGTAAGAAATCTGCGTGAGATTTTACTAGGTTGCGTGACAAACCACCACAGATCCGCCGGTCTCAAACAGGCGAAATCGTTGGACGTTGGCGTCGTGCTGTCAAAGCGCCTGCGGCACAGCATAGCATGGACTTCGACTCGAGCAGCCGGAAGTGGCAGGTCAGCTGCTGCCGGGTGGACAGCGCCATTCTGTTCGTGGCGGCGGTGGAGGGGCTTGTCGCCTCCATCGCCTTCTTCGTCATCGGCTACACGCTGTGGAAGGGCGAGAGCGACGTGCCGCCCGTGAGGCACGTCTCCTTCTGCATCCTGTTGGGCTTCTGCGTTTGGACGCTGCTGACGGCCGTCCTAGTGGCCGTCGGCGTCTGGCGCCTCGTCGCGGCGCTGCTCTACGCGCAGGTGCTGCTGGCCTCGACGGCCATGGTGCTCTGCGTCGGCCTGCTCGTCGTCAACTTCGGCATCAAGACGACAGCGGAGGGCACAGAGGTAAATTTTGTCAGCCAATCGCAAGATCAGCCGAACATGTGCAAGTGCGCAGTTCATGGAATCTAGCTATGCAACCGGCAGTCGCTTTAGCCTAGTAGGTGCATCACCGGAGTCGATGTCGACAAACTAGTTCAGTCGAAGGCGCCCAGTTTCGTCACGTTGGCGCTGGTGATCGGCTTCGCTCTAGCCGCGACCATCGGCCTCATGTATCTGATCGTTCTCTCGGTCAAAGCCATACGATTCGTCGCGCTGGTCAAGAAGCAGAAGGAGCGGCGAAGCTCACGAATCGACGAAATCAACATCCATGAACTGCAAGAGTCCCTGCGACAAAAGCAGCGGTCATCCCAACAGGAATGAGCGATATTTTTTCGCGTAGCTAGTCGAGGGAAACTCTACAAGTATAGATTGTAAAAGTTGAGTGCACTCGCTGTGGCGCTTCGTTTCTGTACCGCGTTCATTTTGAATCCGCTTACATAATGTGGCGTTTTGTTCACGGACATTGATTTCCGTTCTCACTCGCATATACTGTAACGTCGGGAGCAAATTTTGAGAGTTGAGTGGCGCATCAGCTGAGAATCTGGACACGTTTGAAATTTTGAATTCCTGCAGTCTGCGTGGCGAAACGTTGATATACCATTTCAAATCTATATCAACTGTGAACATTGGGGGAAGAACCGTCCTTATGTGGTTTATGGTTTGCACTATTTGACGTTAGCAAACCGTAAAATATACATGAGCGGCGGCAGCAAATTCTACCATTCACCGTGTCCGCTATCTACGGAGCTCTAGCCGGCCAGCTGGGTTTGTGTCTGGCGTCGTCGTCCGTCCCTGTCAACAACCGGCGACGGCGAGCGAGAGACGTGTTTGTTTTGGTTGAGGGAGGGAGTGACAGCGGCAACGACGGGCCCAGATTCGCTTGGCGGCGTTTCCATTCAAGTTCCTTTGTGTGGTTGTTGAGAAAGAAAGAGTTGTCATTGGTAGCATAGCAGCAATGTGAACCGCGAACTTCCACTTCTCTCCTGCGAAATTCAAGCGAAAGCTTGCGACTGGGTCGGATTTACGATCTGCCTGGTTGCCGGCTGCTCCACCACTCCCTTCGCTTCGTGTTGTTATTGACTGTCTGGCGCTGTAGCAGGTACTAGTAGTAGTTGACGGGCTGAGTGGTGTGTACTGACAGTGCTGATCTCTTATGTGCTACGTGCAGGATGGAGGCAATAGCGGCGGGCGGCGGCGCTGCGTTGTAAGTGGGCGCGCCGCTGTGGTGTTTTCTCGCGCGAATTGAATTTTCAGCGACTGCTGGCTGATTCATCTGTTACTGTTACAGGAGCTGCGCAAGTGATACAGCCTACACCTTTGCATTTGCTACCAATTTGAGAGAGACATCTGGGCAGCGCAGTCGCTTATGTAGAAAGAAGAGTGGAGAGAGATCAGAGAACGCCTCTGACGTGGACTGGGTTAGTTGGGATGCAGTGAAAACGAAGCGACGGAACTGGGAGGAGAAACGAACACTACAGCAGCAGCTTTAACACCAACTGAATAGTCGTCACGATGGTGTTCGAGGGGATCGTGGCGCAACTGGTCAACCAGTTCCTGGGCGACTTCGTCGAGAACCTGGACGCTTCTCAACTGAATCTGGGAATTTTCGGCGGCGACGTCAAGCTCAGGGACCTCATGGTCAAGGCCACTGCGCTGGTGCGTTCCCGCGTCTTCTTGTACTAATAAACTTGAACGGTGCGCAAGAATAGACGACTTCATGTGGAGCCCTTCTGTTCAGGATAAGTTCGACTTGCCGGTGAAGCTGCGCTTCGGCTATTTGTCCAACCTGGTCTTGAAGATCCCCTGGAAGAACCTCTACACTGAGCCTGTGGTAGCCAGCGTCGAGGGCCTCCACCTAGTGGTGGTACCCAACCTTGGAATCCAGTATGACGAGGAGAAAGAGCAGAAGCAGCAGCTCGACAAGAAGCAGTCGGACCTCAAGAAGCTGGAGGACGCACGCGCCGAACGCAGAAGTGGGTCTGAATTTATCGTTAGAAGTGCCTCTGGAAGTCTGAAGGATCGCAGTGGCCTGCTCGCAAGGGTTTCGCGAATGCAGCCGACCGATGCGATGCGAATATGCACATCTGGTGCCTGCATTCAGTGGCGTGTAGTTGGCGACTGCAGCAACTTCGTTCAGAGAAACGCGAGAAGAAGGAGGCGCCGCCGGACAGCTTCGTCGAGAAGATGGTGACGCAGGTGATCAAGAACCTCCAGGTCACCGTCCAGAACATTCACGTGCGATACGAGGACGAGTTCACCGATCGCAAGCGACCATTCGCCGCTGGACTGACACTGAATCAGCTCAACTTCCAGGTACCTACGAGTAGCCGTTCCGTTGTTATACTTTGAGTTTCGACAGCAACCTTCAAACTGGCTGCGTAGTTGCTGGTGTTTGTGTCGTGATCAGAGGCTTTGACTGTCTCTAACAGTAGTAGCCATAGTCGGAGAGATGCGTCTTCTCTCTCGCTCTTCTAGACGACGGACGAGAACTGGGTGCCCTGCATCATCAAGGAGGCGGTGAAGCTGATCTACAAGCTCATCGAGTTGGACGACCTCTCAGTCTACTGGAACTCTGGCACGGAGATGTTCTCCCATCTCGCCACCAACGAGGAGATCAAGGTGCGCAGCTTTCCTCTTTCCTTTGTCATCCGTTCAACCTACGTTGTGCATTGTAATATCCACGCTTTGGCTTTGTTGCAGAAGCAAATGATGGAGTGCGTGGCCACGAAGGATCACAAGCCGAAGGACACGACATACGGCGAGTCTCGTAGCCTTGACGCTTGTAGAGCTACCGTAACCATCCCGAGCTTTCGCCACTGTTGCAGTTGTGCAGCCGATCTCGCTTTCGGCCAAGCTTCGGCTGAACCAGAAGCCGGAGAGCGATGGAACCAATTTCACGACACCGAAGATCCTACTCAACGCCGTTGTGGAACAGGTGGCTCTGCACGTCGGAAAGCATCAGGTGCGCCACTTCCTCAGTCGATACGGTCGTTTGCAGTCGTCGCGTCGCCGCCGGCCTTCCTGCCTGCCTCTCTGTTCAGTATCAAGACATTCTGCAATTTCTTGAGTCCCAGGAGCGCTTCGTGCTCAACGGCCTGTACAGAAAGTACCGGCCGCCCAAGCTCTTCGTCTACAAGGAGCACGAGAAGCAGTGGTTCGCTTCTGCTTTGTCGTCGTCGCCTCGAACTTCTGACGCAGAACTGCAGCCCAATTTGCGTCTTGTCGCCCAGGTGGCACTTCGCCTACAACGCCGTCTTGGAGGAGCAGGTGCGGCGCCGTCGACGCAACTGGTCCTGGGCCCACATGAAGGAGCACTGCGACCTCCGACGCGCCTACAGGTTGTATCGATTATCGAATCGAGCAGTAGGCGGAAGCGAAGCGAAACCGGCCACCGTGTGTTCAGAGAAGCCTGGGTGGAGAAGCTTACGAACAAGAGTCCGTCGTCTAAGTCGAAGGCCATTCTGGAGCAGGCCGAGAGGGTGATGGACGTGTTCAATTTGAACCTGGCAAGACAGCAGGGGGACATGGAGGTGAATGAGTAGAGACGTGTCCACGGTGCTTCCACTGCTTTGACCACGAGTCCCATCCTTCACTCAGGTGGATCGCAAGGGTCTGACTCGCGTCGAGGATCAGCAGGGCTGGGTGGGATGGGCTACCAGCTGGTTCAGTGGTTAGTGACCTCTTTGACGTGTGTCTACTATGGAGTGATACGGTATTCCGTATATTGAGTAGGTACTTCGAGATCGTCTGTCTGCAGGCGGTTCTGATTCGTCGAAGAAGTCGAAGTCGGCGGAGAAGGACATCGCGTCGCAGTTCGAGGAGGCGATGACGCCGGAGGAGAAGCAGCGCCTCTACGACGCCATCGACTATCAGGAGAACGTCCCTCCCACCAACTATCCCATTGAGTTCGTCGAGAACGAGGTCCACGCCAAGCTCAACACCCTGGCCGTCGTCGTGGAGGACGACCTCGACGACAAGTGGGCTAATGATCCTTTGCATACACATGTAGTAGTACTGTACTCTCTCAAAGTGTCTGATCGTTCATCTGTTTCCTTGTCTGACTCTGTGCCGCCCTCTGATGTAGTATAGCAATTCGGCTTGTTCGAATAGACACTGGCCTACCTCGTTTTCAGGAAGCGCCAGGAAGTGATTCGTTTCTCGCTGAGCAACGTGACAGCCGACGTGGGGATGCGGCCGTCGGATCGCGCCCTGAAGTTTGTTCGCCGCTTTGGCTTTGTGTTGTTCGCGC
This sequence comes from Linhomoeus sp. GSCO2_2, assembly GCA_030248115.1. Classification (NCBI taxonomy): domain Eukaryota; kingdom Metazoa; phylum Nematoda; class Chromadorea; order Monhysterida; family Linhomoeidae; genus Linhomoeus; species Linhomoeus sp. GSCO2_2. Next base: position 29,475 of record JASAMZ010002067.1, on the reverse strand, counting down.
TGCGCAGTAGCCGTAAACTGTGTCGGGTCGCTTCAGTGTCAAGGCGGGCATCGAGTCCATGGGAATGACGGGAATGGCAGAGAAGGCGGGAAGCGCCCCGCCAGTCATGGTGCAGATGGCGCACAAGGCGAGCGCCCAGACGCCCATGCTCGACGTCAAGTTCGAGACGCGCCCGCTGGACCGCAGCTGCGACCAGAGCGTCTGGCTGCGCGCCCAGCCCGTCCACGTCATCTTCCACGCGGCCACGGTCAATCGATTGGCAGCCGTTTTCACGCCCCCAGAATCGGTCCGACTGAAGCAGTGAGTCGGTTGGAGTCCTAGTTAGGTGGTAAATGGGGTTGGATTCAACGGACGTATCTCGATCCCACTAGGCTGACAACGACGGCGATGGCGCAATACGAGACGGTCAAGGCTCGCTCGACGACGGGCCTGGCGCACGCGGTGGAGCAGCGGTCGCGTCTCAAGCTCGACATCGTCTCCTACCCTATCGTGGTCATCATTCCCGAGCGCGGCGTCTACGCCAAGTGAGGAATCTTGAGGACCAGTGATGTTAGAACAACTGCAGTTGCCTTCCACTCCATTCTCTCTTCTTCAGGACATCCCATTTTCTGGTGGCTGAGCTGGGCAAGCTGCAGATTAACACGGTTGAGAATCTGGACAGCGTCGACGGCGTCCCCCGGCCCAGAGACGACGCCGGCGCCGACGAGAAGCTGCGTCGCCTCATGCAGGAGGCCTACGACAACATCAACATCGAGCTGTCAGACGTTCAAGTGCTGTTCGTGGCGCCCGGTCGGTTGAGTTTATAAATGCGCGCTCGCCACCTACTCTGTAGCGTCATTCTCACTCCTTTGCATACAGGCCAAGACTGGAACGCGGCGAGGAAGTGCGACAACTCGGATCTGCATCTTCTCGAGAGGACGGGTTTCAAGTTCCTGGTGCAGAAGTCGACCATCGACGATCTCCAGCTACCCAAGTGGGCGCCCGTCGCGCCGTTTCTCTGTAGCAACGACTGTGGGTACAGTACTCCCGTGGTTCAGAATCCGCTTTCTGGGCGCCCTGCCCGACATTGTGGTCAGTCTGACAGATGAGCGCCTGCTGGAGATCATGAAGCTGGGACTGAGCATTCCCACGCCCGAGCCGGCGCCGCCCGCCCCCGACATCGGCCAGGAGATCAAGGTTGGAGCTTGCGCCGGCGCACGCCTGCTTACATCCTTCGCAACGTTTGATATCGTGACTGGCAGGTGCCGGAGTTGGGCACGCGCGATCGGGCCAAGATCAAGCAGCTGATGGACATCCAGGAGGTGAGCGAGGACGAAGGCATCGGCTCCGACGAGGAAGAAGAAGAGGGCGAGGGCGCCAAGGAGGAAGAGGACGTGGAAGCCAGCGCCCAGCAAGTGAATGTGGAGGCCAACGTGCAGCTGAACAAGGTTCACTCTTTCTTGAAACTCTCATCCTCCAATCGGAAAGCTTCCCCGTTCGTCTCCTCTGTAGATCGAGCTGAAGATCCGCAAGGCGAAGGCGGGAGGCGGCGACGCCGAAGACTTCATGGCGGTTAGGATCAAGGACTTGGGCGCAGACGTGAAACTGCGCCAATTCGACATGGTAGCAAACGCTCGCCTGGGCAATATCGAAATCGAGAACTTCCAGTTCAAATGTGAGGGCGACGGCGTTTTTGGCTCGGTTTTGGTGAGAAGAGAGCGCAATGTGGCGTGCAATTCAGCAATCGGAGAGGGAAGGGCCGACACGCTGTTCATGATCGAGAATCCCTTCAAGGAGACGATGGACAAGCCGCTCTTCCAACTGAAATACGTCCAGGTTCGCTTTTCTCATCTTAAGTGTTCTTGCGCAGACCAGAACCATTGTTCGAGCTCCTCAGGCGAACCGTCTGGGTCCGCGCTTCGCCACGGACTACCAGTTGACGGAGAAGAAGGTGGAGGTGCGCTTGGAGGCCTTCGACATCGCCCTCCACCAGGAGGCCTTCGTCCATCTACAGCAGTTCGGCACGGAGCTGGCCGCCAGACTACAGGAAGTACAGAAGCAGGCGGCCGCCGGCAAGCCGCAGCCGCCACAGCAGCAGACGGCCGAGGAGGAGACGGCGCCGGGAAGGCTGTCGCGGGCGGCCAGCGTCGCCTCGCACATCTCGGCCGGCATCGAGCTGCTCGGAGGGCCGTCGCCGTCGACCACTTCGCCGAGTGGGTCCTTCTTCTGCGCTCCTGTCGTCCTTCGGTTTCTGAGCGCCACACATGCGCTCTCATTGCAGGGAAGAGGCGGCAGCGCCGAGAGCAGGACAAGGACGACCTGAGCGCACGCGTGATAGGACTGGGTCTGGACGCCAGCCTCGGAGCCATCAAGATCACCATCGGCTCTTCGAGCGGCGTGGCCAGCGTCGTCGCCGTCGAAGGTGAGTAGAGTGTTCTCTCGAATTGTTGATGGTGTGTGCCGTACATTTTTTGTATCGTAGCACCATAGCTTCAAGAGGAACTTGTAGGCGACGTTCCTTGCTTCTTCTTCCTTTTCAGACTTGCTAGCCCAGGTCCGGATGCGCGAAAAGGAGATGGGCGTGACTGCCAAATTGAAGTCCATCTCCATTGTCGACGACACGCCGCCCGCCGTCCACCCCAACGTGAGCGCAGCAGAGTTGCCGTCTACTGTATCTGTATGCTCGTCCGATTCCATGTTCTACCTGTTGACAATCATCTTAGATTCTCTCGGTGAAAGGCGACAACGTGTTCACTTTGGAGTTCACTCAGTTCAACCGTACGGATGAGGAGAAGGCAAAGATGGCGGCCGACGACGTCGACATGGCCGTGAAGCTGAAGTTGAACGCCCTCCGCTTCGTCTTCCTCAACGCCTGGCTGAATCGACTTCTGGTCTGTCGCTTCTTCTTACGTTGATGCTTTGCGTTTGCTCAAAGGGACGTTTTACGAGCGCTTGGGCGGGAATGTCGGCTGCTCAATGGAATTTGGGCCCCTGACGCCAACTTCGCAACTTTCACCCGATAGTGCCGCGCCAACTAGAGAACGTGCTGTCACATCTACTTCAGTGCTGGGTGGCGCCTTTCCAAGAGGAGGCGGAGCGGGCGGCGGCGGCTGCTCGTGAGCGTCTGGCGGATCAGGCGGTGGAAGCGGCGAAGACGATCAAGGCGGCGCCGCCCCGCGTCCGCCTGGACGTCGAGCTCTCGGCCCCTTTGATCTTCGTGCCCCAGAAGTCGTCATCCAACGAAGTGCTCGTGGTGGATTTCGGTGAGCGCTGAGATGCCATGAGAGCGGTATGCGACCCATGCCGCAATACAATGTACCTTTCAATATGTAGGCGACCTGTTCGTGAACAACGTGCTGGTGGAGGAGAAGTTGGGCGGCGGCAAGTCTGCCGTCCTGGATCGACTGACGGTGTCGCTTCGACAGCTGGCCGTCTCCCGGGCCATCATCGACGCCGACTACTCCTTCCAGTCCAACTGCCAGCTTCTGGAGCCCCTCAGCCTCGAACTCGCCGTCGACAGAAACCTCTCCTTCGACAGCTGCTGCGCCCTGCCCGAAGTGAAAGTCACTGGCCACCTGCCCACGATTACGGTAGGTGGGCTGGCTGGAAGCTAGTGAAATGTCGCTTGTCTGCTACTCGTATTCTCTCGCGCAGCCTTTTGAGAAATCGAAGGAAGCCACGTTGCTCAGGCGAGCCTCTCACAAGAAGACTACGGTATGATCATGAAGACGCTGAGTGGCAATCTGACGGAGGGTGCGCCGCCCAAACGGCGCCCTCCGCCGTCACCGCTGCCTTCGGCGGAACCAGTGACTCTGCAACTGTCGCGGAAGTCCAAATCGCCGACAACTCAAACTCAGACGTTGACGGTGCCGGTCGAGGCCTACCGAGAGGCGGACGCTGCTGCGACTCCGCCGAAGTCGGAGGAAGAGTTCGACCCCGAGGCGCAGAAGGTGGCGCTCGACGTCAAGTTGGACGGACTCAGCGCCAGCCTTTTCTCCGGCAGCTCCAGACTCGTGAGCGCCTATAATGGAGGCGTGATTATCGCTTCGCTTGTTTGCCCCATTCTCAAACCTCCCAGGCGCCCGGCGCTGGCCTGGTGGAGCGAGACAAGCGGCAGCAGTTCTCGGAGATCCGCGTGGAGAACATTCAACTGGCAGTGTCCATGCAGCAGAATCAGGCGCAGAATGTGACGGCGCTGCTGGAGCGCGTCATCATGGAGGACAAGAGGCCCGACCTCCCAGAGACCAGGATCACTCGGTGCGCCAGCCCTCTTGTGACAAGATGCAGCACTTAGAATTGGTGATCCAGCTCGATCACTTTTCCTTTTCAGTCTGATGGACAAGAGGCCCGACGTCGCCTCCGAACGGAATCTGGTGGACTTCAGTCTGCGGCAGTTGGCGACCCTGGACCGCAAGATCCAGCTGAAGACCTGCCCCTTCTTCCTCTGTCTCTGCCCCGAATTCCTTGGCGCTTTGGCCAAGTTCTTCGCCGTCCCTCCAGACGAGGAGACGTCGGGTGCGCCGGCGCTGCCTTCTACGACTGGTGCTACCTCGACTCGAAGGGCTGCCGCCGCGCCAAAGAAAGCCGAACCCGAAACGCAGCAGGGTTGGGATCAGGACTGCATTGCAGTCGGTTGCGGAATTGACAGAAGTACAAAGTACTCATACCTTCAGAGGCACCGAAGCGGACGGGCAAGACGGAGGTCAACGTGCAAGTGGAAGAGTCCGAGGTCGTCTTGGTGGAGGACGCCACTCGACCCGACGAGACGCAAGCCGTCATACTGCAGGTTGTGAATGGATCTGCCGACTACGAAGGAAGCACACACGCAGCATTGAGTCGTTGCAGTTCCGGGCGGGTACCGAGGTGATCCAGGAGCCGGACGGCGCCCTGTCGGTGGAGGCGAGCGTAGACAAGCTGAAGATCTTCTCCGACTACCTGGCGACCGAGAAGCGCTCCACCAACCCCATCAAGGCACGTCGGCTGTGATGTTGACAGCGAAGAAGAGAAAGCGCGTCACTCACTACTGCGCCTTTCTGCAGGTGCTGCGCGAGTGCCAGATCATGGCGCTGGTGAAGCAGGACGCAGAGGGCGGCCAGCGCATCAACCTCGACCTGGGCGACATCCGCTTCCGTCTCAGTCCGCCAGTGGTGCGCCTGCTCAGCTCCGTGGGAGAGAGCATCGGCGCCGAGGAACCCGAGACGGCGGTGGGCGCCAGCAACCACTTATTTTGGCGCACTATCGCTTCGAATATTCCACCTGTCACTCTCACCGCAGGAGGAGCGCCAAGCGAAGTTCCTGAAGCAGCGCAGTCTGGCGTCGCGCACCAACGTCTGGGCGGCGAAGGCGATCGACGAGCGCGAACACTGGTTCCTCACCTCAGTACTGTCGGCGGACGAAGCGACCGAAGAGATCGATTTTGGAATGGACGAGCCGGAAGTGGCTTTCAAACCGCAGCAGGTGAATTCTTGTGCGCCCTCGAGAAGCGCAGAGTCATTAGAGGCCTGAGTGTCGGTTCTTGTTTTGTTCCTATAGGTGTTAAACCAAGCCAATAGAGCCGTCTCATCGTCGTCCCTTTCTTCCCTCTTCTCTCTTTCCTTCAGGCGTTGGTGAAGCTGAATAGCTTCGAGTTGACCCTTGAGGCGGGTGTGGAGAGCGGACGGACGGTGCCCATCATCCAGGTGGAGACGTCGATGTCGGCCGAGGCGCGCAATTGGTCTTCCCAACTCTTCGCCACTGCCACCCTCTCCCTTCTCGTCAACTACTACAACGAGAACTGCAGCGTCTGGGAGCCGCTCGTGGAGCCCATCGAGGCCAAGCCGGGCGCCTACCAACCCTGGGAAGTCACACTGCAGGTGCGTTGGGCTGGGAAGACGATACCGTAATCGAGGTCCTTCTCACAGAGGGCGCCAGCCCAGGTAGCTACCGTAGTAGGGTACAGCATTGGTCGAAGTACCTATGAGTAGTTGAATTCGAACGGCTTCCCAGCTCAAACGAAGATTTTCTGGCGACGTTTCGCCGGCTTACGAGCCGGCATCGTGAAGCCAAACCCAAATCACTGCACAGTTGGGGGGAAGCCATTTGCAGTCCAGCTGTATTACGAATGCAGCGCTTTGTGTCATTTAGAGATGTACATACAACTTGCAAAAGTTGTTCCTAATCGCTCCGATGGGCGCAACTGTTCGTACGCGGTGGAAGCCCATTGTCGTCGCCGTGATTGCAGGTGCAGCAGCACTCTGACCTGGACGAGAAGGCGGCGGACGCTACCCTGCAGCCGCCCAAGATGTCCGTCTCCGTCTTCTCCACGGAGATGCTACAGGCCACAGTCACCAAGTCCTGTCTCGACTCCCTGCAGGCGCTTGGGAAGGTGCGCCGCTTCACTGCCTCCTTTCTTCGTTCCTGAGAAATGATAGCAGCGCGCGATGATCACTTCCAGGCGTTCCAATCGGCCGCCAGACGCAAGGAAGCGCCCGAGTCGAGCGCCCTGCCAGCTGGCGACTCTCCCTTCCTGATCAAGAACGAGACGGGCATTCCCATAGAGCTTCGTCAGTCTGATACTCTGAAGGTGGGGCAGTGGGACGTCGATTCAATGGAAGCGATAGAGTCGCTGCTGCACATAGACAAAGTTCAGATCGGCGGCGGTCGGCAAGTGGAGACTCTGCGAATGGCGCACGGCGATGTGGTGGAACTGGAGTACCCGCCGGCTGCCGATCGCGAAGACGGCGTCCGCTCCGATTCCGACCCGCTGAAGGCGACTGTCGATGCCGACAAGGCCGTTGTCTACATTCAGGTAGCTCGCTTCTCTGCTTCCGTCCTGGATTCTCTACCGTATTCCCATCCTGCCCTTGCAGTTCCCGGACCAAGCGGCGACGACGGCGCCCCGCGAACTGCACGTGGCCCGGACAGGCTGTCGCGCCTTCGTGTTGCCCTACAAGGCGGCTGTGGACGGCGACAACTGGCGCCTCGTCTCCCAAGTCACGGCCGAGTACGGGCGCAAGCTGATCACGCTCAGGTGGGTAGGTGGAGTGGAGATGAGTGTGGCGCGCTGACATGGCCGCGGTAACTTGTAGTTGGATTCACATAGTGGTACCCCATGGAACGCCAACTCCTCGTGCTTCCAGGTCGGCGCTGCAGGTGGTCAACCATCTGTCGATGGCCGTGGAGCTTCTCTGCGACGTGGACACAAACCTGGAGACGTGCGGCGTAGTCGAGCCCAACGGCGGCACCTTCAGTGTGCCCCTCCCTGCAGTCTACAGCCACAAGGGCGAGTTCTACTGCAAGCCGGCCGACGAGCAGTGAGAGAGAAGGGCGCTAAGCGGCGATTGTCGTTGTCTACGGGTCGCTTCCTTCGCGCAGATACAAGGAGTCGGCCGAAGGCGTCTGCTGGAAGGACATTCGCTCCAACGACTCCACCTCCAATGTGCTGCGCTGCGCCGACGACCAGAATCAGAGGAAGGCCTTCTACATCGAGGTGCGCAGCTGCCTTGCGCCCTCCAACTCGATAGACGTAGCGCAACTGACAGCCTCTTCTTTTAGTACTGCTCCGAAGCCGAGCACTGCCTCTTCGAGAACACGACCAAGCGCACTCTACAGAGTCGTAGCTACAAGCTCCACCTTAGGTTTTGGACTCTGGCGCCTTTCCATTAGTCTTGAGCATTCGTTACAAGTCGAGATTCCCCCTTCAGACCTCCCGTGACCATCCACAACGCCTTGCCGGTGCCTTTGGAGGTAACGCCTCCGCAGGCCGAGGCACGCACTCTGCAGGGCGGCGATGCCTCCGTCCTTCACACAGTTTACCCAGGACTCAACGAGTCGCCGCTCAAACTGAAGGTCGCTCGAGCGCAGTATCCAATACATACAGTATTCTGAGGGAAGAGTGACCTGTGGCGAAGCTTCAGGTGACACTGGATGGATTGGACTATTTCGCCGAACTAAGCGTCGACCCCGATCCCGACGAGCTGACGGCCAAGGAGTTCAAGAGCAAGGAGGACGCCGACGGCCGAATCACGGTCCGATTTCAACCTCCTTCGCTGCGCTTCGGATTGGCGCTTTCTACGGCTTCCTTCCGTTCAGACGCTGGGCGTGCGCGCCGACGTTTCTGGGGGCCGGATCAACTACTGGCTCTACTGCCCCTTCTGGATGGTCAACGACACTGGACTGGCCATCGCATACAAGGTTCCTGCTTCTTGGCTGCTTCTTCCATTCTTGGTTTCTCACTACTTCCGATTGCTTGCATACCGTAGCCGCCGTAGTGGTACTTAGGGTCGCTGGGGTCTCACTCGTCTCACGGTCGCCTATGGTTGGTGCTTGCTTCTCAGATTGTCTTGAGGCTTACCTACGCCTAGCTTGCACGTTGCGTGCGTCCTGGCCGATTATCGTTCCGTTACTTCTTGGTTTTCGAATACTCCCGTGCCCATACATTTTCGTCAGTGGCGTAGCCAGCCAGGATTGACAACTGGGAGGGGCAAAAAAATTTTTTAGGGGGCAAAAAGTTTTAGCTGTTCGTTGAGCGCTACCGGGTGCAAAATGAGCGCGCAGGTAAAATCTTGCTATTTACAGCGAAGCAGGCAAAATGCTCACTTTTACAGCGCCGCAGGCAAAAATCTTCATTATTTATTGTGGCGAAGTGCCACTTGAGAGTTACTTTTCTTTCAGTTCAACACCTAACGGTTCGGCGACACAACTGTACAAACAGGGACAAGTTGACGCAGTAGGAAAGAAGTGGAACGGCTCAGGAACTCAATGACAACTTCTTACTAGAGACGGCTCTATTTATGCACATTATATCTGCCCTAATCTATCGGCGAAGACTGGTCTTGCAGAGGCCTAACGGCGATTTACAGACAGCAGGAGGGACTATAACTAGTCGCACACACAGTAAAGTACTAGGGTCTATAGCCCGTGGATGACGCATTGCAGCTTCAAAGACTGATGTCGCGCAGCTGACGCGCTGCAGCTTCACAGACCCATGTCGCGCAGCTGACGTGACGTGCTGCAGCTTGAGAGATCGATGTCGCGCAGCTCACCCGCTGCAGCTTGAGAGATCGATGTCGCGCAGCTCACCCGCTGCAGCTTGAGAGATCGATGTCGCGCAGCTCACCCGCTGCAGCTTGAGAGATCGATGTCGCGCAGCTCACCCGCTGCAGCTTGAGAGATCGATGTCGCGCAGCTCACCCGCTGCAGCTTGAGAGATCGATGTCGCGCAGCTCACCCGCTGCAGCTTGAGAGATCGATGTCGCGCAGCTCACCCGCTGCAGCTTGAGAGATCGATGTCGCGCAGCTCACCCGCTGCAGCTTGAGAGATCGATGTCGCGCAGCTCACCCGCTGCAGCTTGAGAGATCGATGTCGCGCAGCTCACCCGCTGCAGCTTGAGAGATCGATGTCGCGCAGCTCACCCGCTGCAGCTTGAGAGATCGATGTCGCGCAGCTCACCCGCTGCAGCTTGAGAGATCGATGTCGCGCAGCTCACCCGCTGCAGCTTGAGAGATCGATGTCGCGAAGCTGACGCGCTGCAGCTTCAGAGGACCAATGTCGCGCAGCTGACGCGCTGCAGCTTCCGTCAAAGGTTGGAGGTGGCCGGTCTCGATGTCGCTTTGCGCCGACTGCGCCTCTCTCCGTAATCAGCAAAGAGACCGCCCGGGACAGTGGCAGCTGACAAACCGACGTTTTGCGCTTCGCCTGTGCCCGTGACTCGTGCGCCGTTCTTGGTCAGAAGACGAAACCCCGTGTTGACGGTGCTTTGACAGTGTGTAAAGCAAATGGTGCGCAAGTTGGGTCTCACAGCGAACACAGTGTGTAAAGCAAATGGTGCGCAAGCTGGGTCTCACAGCGAAGCAAGCCGTACTATGGCAGAATCGTAATCGTTGTTGCGAAGAATATCTTTCCGAAAACGGCCGAAATTTGCCCGAATATCGCGAATTTCGGACGATTTAGGCGGCGGCCGAAGACGAAACTTGGGCCAGATGGTGCAGCGTCGAACGGCGGTTCCGTTGATGCGCGGCTCGTCGCGATCCGTCGCCGCAGTCGGGAGTTAGCGCCAAAAATGTGCCAAAAAACGATATTTTCGGAATTTCGACCGAATTTAGGCGGCGGCCGAAGACGCCATATAGGAGAAGTTCTTCCCCGTCCGAAGACGGTTCCGAAAATGTATAGATGTCCGGGATCCTCGGCCGCGGTCGAAAGATATCGTGTTCAAAGACAGACAGACTGACAGACATCGCGAGATTAGTATAGGGGATAGGAACGACGAACGGACGGCTGTGTCACACGCGCAAGTAATCCGGCGGGGCGTCTTAGACGGATGGGGACAAACGGCAGAGAAACTAGTTGGCCAGAGGCGATATTGGACATGGGAGCGACGACAACAAGACATCAAAGGGGCGATTACAGAGCAGGCACATCGCAGTGATCCGTACACGTGCACTACCTAACTACTGACGACGAGTTCACCTGACACATGCAGATTACAGTACGACATGAGAAAATACAACATCACGTGACTGCAACGCTACAATCCTCCCCTCTACTCAGGCGCGTCCGCGCGACTGTCGAAATCCAGGCAGGGGGGCGTCGTTCGGTAGGGTCTGGGCTGGGGCCAGGGTCGTCAGGTGGCTTGTCATGGTGGGGCCGGGTTCCAAGTTCTCCTTCAGCTTGAGCTGGTGACAGGGCTGGGGTAGCTGACAGGTCCACTGGGGCTGCTGGTGAGTTGACTCGGGATGGTGTAGGCTTCAGGTCTTGTTGCAGGGCAGCTGGAGTGGTGGACTTGCGGCTCAACTTCGGGGACTTCCACTCGGTCATGGTCGGGGTCTTCTTGGATGGCGCCTCTCTTCGGTGGGGAATTACATAATGCGTCGCCTCTTTCAGGGGGCTTCTGTCGCTTGTGGCACTGGCTGGACGACACTCAAAGCCAGGTGGAGGCGACATGTCTTGCTTTGCAACACCTGCGCCTTGGCTGCTGGGCCCCACTTGAGTGGTCTGCCTTCGCCTGGTGTCAGGAGGCTCTTCAACAGGCACCTTTCTCCTGCGTCTCTTTCGGCGCTTGCCAGTCACACCTTCAGGGGCGGAATTCTGTGCACCGCTGGGCCGTTCGTTTTGCCTTTTGTCTGGCGGTTCTCTCTGTTCTCCAAATTCGAAAGTGTCGGTCATTGGACTGGTTGCACGTCTGCCAAACTTTCGCTCTTCACACCAGTCACCAAAGGGCAGAGCACTCTTGCTCGCTGTCCAAATGTGGCCTCTGCCAGGCCCATGGAAAGAGATCACGATGGGCGAAATTCTGGCCATGAAATCTTGGCCCAAAAGCACCTCGTGTGCGGTCGCTTCAGCAACGGTCACTCTGACGTTGGGGAACGTCTCTGTTCCAAGGGTCAGTTTCACAATGGCTGTGCCAATTGTCTTCGATACCTGTCCGTCAGCGACTCTGAGTGGTCTGCCACAGGGTGTCAGCTTGAGACCGAGTCTCGTTGCCATGTTGGCACTGACCAGTGTCACAGTGCAGCCTGTGTCAAACAGCATATCTATCGCTTGTCCGTTGAGCTCGCCTCTAATTACCATGGGCGAAGGAGGGGCTTCAAACGGAAGGCAGGAGGGGACCTTCAGGTCACGCGCCTCTACTACTGGGCTTCTAGGTTTAGGCTTCAGTTCTCGCATCAGTTTCTCCCGCATGCTGGTTGCTTGGCCGCATTGTTCAGCTATCGACTGTGTGCGGGCAGAATTGCTTTGTGACAGGGGCTCTCCTATGCAGGCCTCTTCTGTCTTCGACAGAGCTTCCCACGCCTCCAGCTTGTCTGCAATCGACTTCAGCAACAAGGGGGCGTCTGTACTTTGGGGAAGTGGGGCACTCTTCTCGCTGGGCCATTCCATGGGGCCTCCAGCAGTCGAATTCACCAACTTCAACGTGTTCGCTTGAGCGTAAGGCTCCTCCGAAAACTGCTTGGAACGCTCCTGGGGACATGGTTGCGGCTGTCTCTCCTCTGGCGTCGATTGTTCCCAATTGTGGGGATTGTCTCTCGCCCACTGAGATCTGTAAGGGCAGCCACGGGCAAAGTGGTTTTCGCCGCAGTTGTAGCACTCGACAACTCGAACATTCAGTTCGTCTGGGCTCTCCCAAAAGTCTGGCTGAACTGCGTTCAGTTGGGCGCCGTTGTAGGCTGCTTCTCTAGTGGAAAAGTGCGACGTCTCGTCAGCAGCGCTGTCGGCGGCGAGAGCGCTCCTTCGTTGACTGGGACTCTGTAATCTCGCTTCCAACTCAGCAGTCCAGTCAACCAGCTCCTCAAACGAAAAGTTTTCGTTGGGGCACAAGACTCGGGCGGTTCTCCTCAACTCGTCTCTGATGCCGTTCAGGAAGGCGTCTTTTACGGCACTTCTCAGGTCAAGAGGGTCGTCGGCACGATTGGCACTCAGCCAGCCCTCTCCATAGGCAATGCGGCTTAACCCTTTGATGACCTTTCCGAAGTCTGTCAGGCTCTCTCCTTCGTGCTGTACGCGAGAGGTTAATTCTTCCCGTGCCAGGGCTGTATCCTCCGGCCTGCGGTACTTGTCTCGCAACGCGCGGCAGAGCGCGTCAAAGTCACACTGAGTCGAGATCGACAACGTTGACACATAGGCGGCGACGTCGTCGTCAAGCCTTAGGCGCAACAATTCGGCGCGGGCGTCCTTCGCGACGCCACACTGCTTGAGCACACTGCCCACATCGTACAAAAATTTGTCGACTCGCAGCGAACGATCTCCATTGAAGAGAGGCATGCACACCAGCCTCTTCAGTGCGAGCTTATTGGTATAGTCTGTCGTAGACGAGCTCGGCACGCTCATGGGCTGTCTGTCCTGCGCAATCTGCAGTAGCGAATTCAAATCGGTTCCGGCTGGCAGGCGGGCCAGAAACTGGTCAAAACGCGCCGCTACTTCAAGCACACGTTGTAGACGCTCGGCGTCAACAGTGACTGTCGACGTGCCTTCAGGCATGGCTGCTATCCGCTCTCAGCTTCTCAACAGCTCAGCACAATACGCAGCAATAAAATTCGGCTCTACAGCGGGCTCTGCTAAGCCTCACGAGTTGCGTAAACACGAACTGCACACTTAATTCCCCACTGCTAACAAAGCAGGTCAAACGACTTCGCACGTCGCTTTCTAACGCTCGTCGACACAGAGCGCTTCTGCAAGCTTCGACAATGCTTGCCTCCCCTCTACTCGCGTTAGCAGGGCTTCTCCCTTCGGCCAACTTACCAGCGAGCAGGTCAGCTTCGGCCCTTCAAGGCTCTGTTCGCTCTACACGGAGCGCGCGCAATCAGCGCTGGTCGGCCCGCTCTGCGCCGAAACGCTGCAGGGCTTCAATTCAACCCTAGTCAGACCTCCTGAGATCGCGTCCCAGTAGGCGTAACTGTCCCTTTCAACGCCGGTCTAACCTCAGTGCACGAGTGCGCTGGGTTTCCAGACTTCAACGGGTCTAACCTCGTTCACGACAAGTCGCAGACGGGTTTCCACGAAGGATTGGGAACTAACGGGTACTTCAAAAAGTTTCCTCAGTGTAACCTTTCCACAAGGGACGGTTTCCTTGAGTCACCGGTCTAACCTCGGGCAACGAGTGCGCCGGGTTTCCAGATGGCCTTTGTAAGAAGGACTTCAAAGTCAAAGCAAAGTCACCAATTTGGCCGGAAACGAATCCAGCACAATACCCACTGACTGCCCACAATCCGGTGGAAACGCAGCCAGGTCAACGCTCCTTCAGAGCTCTCTCAGGTCACTTCACTTCAACTCCTTCTCTTCTTCCCTCTTCTCCGCTCGACAAGCTACAGGCACATAAGACAAGAGCAAGGGTGCAGGATCAGCATCAGTTGTGACAGTTCAACTGCACCACAAGCGCTTGCAAATGGCTTTCGCTTCAGAGGCTCACTCGGCTTCTCGGCGAAGGGTTTGAGGACCCAAACGCCACCGAGGCCCGCTTACGCGGCTCCAAAAATTATGTGGCGAAGTGCCACTTGAGAGTTACTTTTCTTTCAGTTCAACACCTAACGGTTCGGCGACACAACTGTACAAACAGGGACAAGTTGACGCAGTAGGAAAGAAGTGGAACGGCTCAGGAACTCAATGACAACTTCTTACTAGAGACGGCTCTATTTATGCACATTATATCTGCCCTAATCTATCGGCGAAGACTGGTCTTGCAGAGGCCTAACGGCGATTTACAGACAGCAGGAGGGACTATAACTAGTCGCACACACAGTAAAGTATAGGAACGACGAACGGACGGCTGTGTCACACGCGCAAGTAATCCGGCGGGGCGTCTTAGACGGATGGGGACAAACGGCAGAGAAACTAGTTGGCCAGAGGCGATATTGGACATGGGAGCGACGACAACAAGACATCAAAGGGGCGATTACAGAGCAGGCACATCGCAGTGATCCGTACACGTGCACTACCTAACTACTGACGACGAGTTCACCTGACACATGCAGATTACAGTACGACATGAGAAAATACAACATCACGTGACTGCAACGCTACATTTATGGTGCCGCAGGCGAACATTTTCACTATTTACAGCGCCACAGGCGAAAATTGTTACTAAATATAGTGCCGCAGGCGAAAGTTTGCATTATTTATAGCGCCGCAGGCGAAAACTTTTGCTATTTGTAGCACCGCAGGCAAAAATTTTTACTATTAACAGTGCCGCAGGCGAAAATTTTACTACAGAGTTTTTTTTTTAATTCGGCAAATGGGAAACCCTAATATCTTCTGCTGTGGTGAAGCAATTCGAATGAAACTTTCACACAATATAGTCGACATATGTCCATGATATGTGTTGCTTTTATACAGCTCTTGGCCATCGCAAGCCCAAGTTACAGTACCACAAAGTTGAGTCCCAAAAACTTGAGATTTTACGCAAGCTGGTATGGCTTTAATTTCTAACTTGCTCGATTTGCGTCACAATGGAGTGAGACTAAGTGCATTAGATTTGAAATAAAACAACCTTTCATATGCTTGGTGAATCAACCATGTGCGATGTACCGTGCTTGAGATACAACGCCCGAAAGTTGGCTCCAAAGTACCGGAGTTGCGCGAGGAGGCCGAGGTGGCCAAGAATGACGTCTTGCGGCTTGTGATCTCAACTTTGACGTGTCGTAACTAACGCCATGTGGGACCTACGCAACTCGTTCTTGGAACATATGAAAGCTTGTAATCTTCTCAATCTAATGAATGTAGCCCCGTCAAAATTGGCTGAGAAACGTGCGAGTTTTGCATAATTTAATCGTGTGCAACCTCAAATTTCTAGTTACATTTTTGACGCCTTGTAACTTGCGGCCACAAAGATGAATTGACACCTCAACATAACACATATCATGGACATATGTTAATGTTGACTATATTGTGTGCAAGTTTCGTTCGAATTGCTTCATCACAGCAGAAGATATTCAGGTTTTCCATTTGCCGAATTAAAAAAAAACCCTGTATTTACTGCGCCACAGGCGAAAATTTTATTCTCTTGCTGGCCGTCTGGGGAGGCAAAGCCGGCATCTGGGGGGAGCATTTGCCCCGATTGCTCCCCCCTGGCTACGCCACTGATTTACGTAGAGTGGCCTATCTATGAGAGCGCTGCGTCTTCTTCTTGGTTCCCGTGTGACGCCAGCGCGCTTGCTGTCGTTGCCGTTCTTGTGAAGCGCTGTTCTCAGAGTATTCTTCTCTTCCAGGAGAGCGGCGCTGGCTTGCTTTCAACGGAGACTGTCACCGGCTGCTGCAGCAGAGGGAAGGCGGCGGAAGGTGACGAGGTGCGCTTGTTTTTGCGCCTTTCCGATTCTATAAGTCGCTGTTTCGGTGGTTGGTTGGCCTTTTGGCGCTCTTTGACACGCTCGTCCGTCGTTCGTTCTCACCGAATTTTGATTGGGCGCGCGTGCGGTTGGCCTTGCGCGCTTTTGTTAGGTGTTGGTACGCTAAGGCTCAGCGGCGGCTACGGTAGGCTACAAGGACATAAATACTGTAGAATATGATAAGGAAATGATTCAGCTGTCTACCGTAATCCCTTGTGTCATTGCAGAACGGACCGGTGATGGTGGAGCATCCGGCGGAGCGCGAAGGTCCCCTGCTGTTCTCCTTCGGCGCCGAGCAGTTCCTGTCGAAGAAGAAGGTTGGCGTCCTTTCCCTTCCTTTGTTCCTTCCTTCCTTCCTGGTCCCACTGCTACCACTGGCTGCGCTGGTATTACATAGATCAAGAAGCGCCGGTCGGTATGCAAGAAGGCCAGAAAGGCCGTAAAGACGCTGTTTTCCGCGGCGAAACACGTATGAGAAGAGACGCGCGAAGCAGCTGGAAGCTTCCCTCTAACCATCCGACGCCGGAAGCTGCGCCGCCGCCGCCGGTTTCGCTTGCGATTTCGCCGCCGTTGCGCTTCGAGCGAACTTGGCTGTGCGTAGTAGAAGTCGGCGCGACGACTTCTCCTCTGTCTCTACGCTAAAGCCGAAGCGAAGCCACATGTGACGACGTCGTCGCTGGTTGCAGGCGCAGCTTCGCGTCGGCGACTCCGAGTGGTCGGACGAGTTCCCCATCGACGTGGTCGGAAGCAGCGGGCGCATCATCTGCAAGGCGAAAGGTGGACGCACCTACGAGGTTCGTTTACACGAGCTGGAGCGCAGAACATCGTCGTAACTGGCTCGGTTGCGCCCAGATGCAAACAAATCAATCTTGGTACTCGCGTCGGATCTTGTTGTGCCCTTGGATACTACACGTGAAGCTCATGCAGCAATGCGTCTATGCTACCGTTTCCAAGTATTGGCGCCCCATTTCGAATTCCCATCCTCAGGTGTCGGTGGGCATCCAGCTGTCCAACTCTGGTCTGACGAAGATCTGCACCTTCACTCCCTTCTACCTACTGAACAACCAGTCGAGAGGGGCGGTGGAGGTGCGCGAAGGCTTCGTGTCGAAGGCCTACTCGGACAGCTGGCTTCTGGTGGAGCCCGAGTCATGCGTCGGCTTCTGGCCAACGGACACGGAAGGGAAGGAGCGCGTCATCCACGCCCGCTACGCCGACACCGACGCCCTGACGCAGGAGTTCCTCTATGGGGAGAACTTCGAGTCCCTCGCCAAGCTCGACAGCAACGTGCGCTCGTTTTTTTTGGAGCGGAGCGCGTGTTCGCAATTTAAAGATTGCGGTTGTTGCAGGACGTGGGCCTCTACGTGACCAACAGCGTGGGAGAGTCCCAAGTGGTTCTCAACTTTGAGGACTACGAACAGGGAATGGCGCCTGCGCTACTGGTCAACCACACGGATATGACGGTCGCCTACCGGCAGAAGTGAGTGGCGAAGCACCCATCATAGGACGCACAGGAACCGCCCATTTTGATACTTCTGTAACTGGTGCAGAGGGGAAGGCGATAAGCGCGGCGGCGTGTTGGAGCCGCGCAGCGTGCAGCTCTTCTGCTGGCCCAATCTCAACAAAGATCGAACGCTCGTCTGGTCGGCGGCCAATGCCAAGGATATGGAGGAAGGGCTCTACAAGGTGAGAGTAGTGTATGATTTACTCTGCTATCCTTTGGAGAAGGAGAGGCTCGAAGCTTCGCTTCCACCAACTCTCGTCTCTTGCAGGACGGCAGCGGGAACTTCGAGGACGCGCAGAAGACGCAGTACTACTGGGTCTCCTTCCTGAGTGGTCGGCAGCGGACGCTGCTGTTCACGACGGATTTGGCGTTGGCCACAGTGGCGCTGCAGGCCTACGAGCTGGAGAGAACGGAGCAGCAGGTCACCCTGTCACTGCACGGCTTCGGCCTCTCCCTTGTCAATAATCTCATCGGCAAGGAGGTCGCCTACATCTGCATCAAGAGGTGGGAGGGTAGACAAACTTGTAGGTGTTGAAGAGAAGCAAATGAGCACGGTAGTCGACATTCGCGCTTCTCCAAGCTTGCTCTCTTCGTGGCGCCTCTCAAGAGCTGCCGTAATGAGCTTGTGCGCTATCTTCCTCCATTACAGCTCCGGGATTCTCTGGGAGAAGAAGCAGAAGCGTCGCTTCCGTCCCATGAACATAAAGGAGTGTCAGCACTTCGAGACCGCCTACAACAAGTGGCTGACGCACAAGGAGGCCAAGAAGGAGACCAAAGCCGTCACCGTCGACAAGCACCAGGTGCGATGACGCTTCGTTTCTTACCGCTGACCTCTGGAAAGTGAGAGTGACTCGTGGTTCGTAAGGAAAACCCACTGTAGTTGAGGTGTGTGGGTCTTTCAAACAACAAATTCAAGTGGGCAGCCGATGTTGGCGTCGAGATATAGGTTCTTGGAGCTTCGCGAATGACCGCTTGAGCTTCTTGCGCTTGATTTTTACTGTACTACGGTTCTCCTTCCACCCATCCCCTTCTTTCCATTGTAGGTCGATTTCGACCAAATGACCCTCCGCGAGGGCAAGTCGACGGTGGTGGAGATCCGTCGGAGCTTCCAAGTGGGGCTCTGGATGCAGTACAAGAGCAGTGAACACCAGCTGCAAGTCCATCTGAAGCTCAACCACCTGCAGATAGACAACCAGCTGCCCGCCTGCGTCTTCGACGTCGTCCTAGCACCTGTGCCGCCTCCCAAATCCGTCGCCGCCGACAGCGGTACAATTGCGATCGCGCTCAGAGTAGAATGGAAGACCTCTGTCGTCGTTACAGCGCCCAAGCCGTTCACGGAAGTCAGCTTCGTGATGCGCAAGACGGAGCACAGCAACGTGCCGCAGATCAAGTACTTCAAGGTGCTGGTGCAGGAGATGGCGCTGCAGGCAGACCAGGGCTTCATCAACGCCCTTCTGGCGCTCGTGACTCAGGAAGACGCCGCCACGCAATACGGGGTGCGTCAGACTGTCTGGCTCTGCCCCATTAGTTCTGAAGAAGCAGAAGGGCCACCTTGCTACATGTCTATAAGTCGGAGAACTACGGTCCCTCCTAAATTGGTGTGAAGTGCAACCTTTACTACCGAGTGATGAGTAATGAAGCTGAGAGGGCGCGCTTAGATGTATGTCTCTCCAGTAGAACTGATTTCGGCGGCGTGCGCTTGTACATAGATGCTCTCATTGTGTCTTCTTCTTCCTGCAGCCTGAGATGTTCGCAAAAGACCTGGAATTGACCAAGATCGATTTGACGACGGTGGCTGCGGTGACGTCTTCGAGCGAAGCCAAGGCCTTTTATGACAACCTCCACTTCTCCCCTCTGAAGGTGCGACGCTTGACAGCGAGGGCTTCCACCATAGTATTCGGAAGCTGATCGTCGAGTGCTTGGATGCCTTCAGGTCCACCTGAGCTTCTCCCAAGGCGGCTCCACGGGCGACGACACCAACAAGCCGCTGGCCATCCAGTCGGAGTTCCTGAATCTGCTGCTCAAGAGCGTCGGCGTCACGCTGACCGAGCTGCAAGACGTCCTGTTTAAGTATGTACGCTTGAAAGAACGCATCAAGAACACGCAACGCATAGACAGTGCTTCCTACACGACTGTCTTTGTAGTCAGTAAAGAAAGTTTGGGTTCTCATTGCCAGGCGATTGGCGACGTTGGTACTTTTGTCACGAAAGTGGGGGCGCTGCGCCATTGCAGGCTGGCCTACTTTGAGCGCGAGCACGTGTTCCTGTCTCAGTCGCAGCTGGTGGGCGAGGCTGTCAGCCACTACGCCAAGCAGGCCATCAAGCAGATCTACGTCCTTCTACTGGGCCTCGACATCATCGGCAACCCATTCGGCCTGCTGCGCGACCTCGGCTCCGGCGTCCAGGACTTCTTCTACGAGCCCATCTCGGTGCGCCTTTGTTGGATGCGCCTTGAATGTAGACAATAACCGCGCCGAATTGTGCGCGATTGTACGGTGCGCCGAATTGACGTGCTGCTGGTATTCACCCCGATTTAAGCTTCGCTTGGGCTTGATTTACACGTAGCATTGTTTTTGTGGTCAATGGTAACATATTGCATCGAGACTGGGTTTTGAGCGCTCCTTTTTTCCTCCAGGGCGCCGTCCAGGGTCCAGAGGAGTTCGCCGAAGGCCTGGCCACCGGCGTGCGCAGTCTCTTCGGCCACGCCGTCGGTGCGTCTTTGCTCTGCTTCCCTTCTGCCGTAGCTTCCACACAGACGAAACAGTTCACTGTCTCTATTATGTGTGCAGGTGGGGCGGCCGGCGCCGTCAGTCGTATCACGGGCACCCTTGGGAAGGGTATAGCGGCCTTGACGCTCGACGACGAGTATCAGCGCAAGAGGCAGGAGGCCATCAACCGACGGCCGGCCACCTTCCACGAGGGCGTCGCCCAGGGAGGGAAGGACCTGGCGCAGGTTGGCGGAGAAGCGACACTCGAGCTGTACTGCAGCTATGCACGGATGCGCGCGCAGATGGTCCAGCGGACGCCGACAGAACGTGGACGCTCTCAGTTTTGCGCTTACCGTGACGCCCGAGCACGCCGATAGTCGGCGCGTATTCGCACCAAACTGCAACTCTGACACATATTCCGTTGTCTCTATACACAGGGCGTGTTCGACGGCGTGACCGGTGTGTTCACGAAGCCGGTGGAGGGACTGCAGAAGGAGGGCGCCGTGGGCCTGGCCAAGGGAGTGGGGAAGGGATTGGTAGGACTGGTTGCCCGGCCGGCCAGCGGCGTCGTCGACTTCGCCAGCGGCTCACTCAGCGGCATCAAGAAGTGAGAGCGCCTTGCGCTTCCGTTGAATGCAGAGCAGTGTCTATCGAATCGGCTTCTACTGCGCAGGGTGGTGGACACGACGGAGACGGTGAAGAGGGTGCGTCCGGCTCGCTACGTCCACCCCGACAGGATCGTCCGGCCTTACTCCATCGAGGACGCCGAGGGATACCGACTGCTGAGGGTAGCCTTTGTTGCTGGCTTGTTACGGTAGCGCGACATCTGTATGAGTTATTCGTCGCCACAGGAGCTAGCAAAGGGCAAGTACGCGAGCACGGACGAGTACGTGGCCCACTCGCTGTTGACCAGCCCCAAGTACATCCTGTTCGTCACCGACAAGTGAGCGAGTCGCTGTCTCGTCCTCTGAAGCTCATGCTTCATGGAAGTGGAACTGGCGCTCTTGTGCACGCTCCCGTTGCAGTCGCGTGATGCTGGCCGAGCGCAGCGGCGTCTTCGGCTCCCTCGACTGCACCTGGCAGTACGCCTGGGAGGAGCTGAAGTCGGTGCCTGCGCCGGCGACTACTCCGGCCGTCGGCCTCAAACTGGAGCTGAAGGAGGCCAAGGGGAAGTTCCTGGGTTTCGTCGGCTCCGGGGACAAGGGCAAACTGGTCAAGTTCCCCAACGAGGAGCTGGCCGCCGTGAGTACAGTACCTTCCTTTGCGAAGTTGGCGCTTGTGCTTCTGCGCAGTTGTGCGAATGGAGCGCCGCCGAAGAATGTCGGCTGCACGTTGGATTTGGCTCCACTGTGGCGCGTTTCACGATTAGTGAATTGCCCCGTCTCTTAATATGGCGTCCTGCGCATAATAGCTTCCCTTTCGCTCCTTTCAGTTCATGACAGACAAGGCAGTCGACGCGTACGAGCGCTTCTACGCTTAGCCAAAGGAGGGGGCGCGCCGAGCAGCCGACTCACTGCCTTACAGTCCGGCAGAGTTGTCCGTTCTAAAGAGTAGCGATCGTTTGACCAATTGATCGATTAGCTGTCTTGAGTGAGTCAGTGAGAGGGACGGGTGTCGAAATCGAGATTGTAGACGCTTTAGGGTGATCATCGCTGCTGGAGTACTCGCTTATATAATTTGTCTCTTCTTGGGTTTTTAATTGGGGGTTGTTGGACCCTAGGAATTCTCTGTTCGCCAAGGCTGTAAGCTAATACTTCGTCTTTGGGGGAAGCCTCGTCTAGTATTCGGTTGAGCTGCTCGTTGCCAACAAACTCTCTTGGTGGTGCGTTGTTTCGACATTTTTGCCCGTCTATGGGAATTGCGACCTTGTGATGTGTAATATAGGGGATACATTCCGGCAGAGAGCAAGACAAACTTACGTAACTAACATAACATTGCGAGGATTGACTGCGCAAGTTCCGTGAAGTGGATACGGTAGGGTGTGTAATGGATG
>JASAMZ010002067.1:0-2500 GCA_030248115.1 Linhomoeus sp. GSCO2_2 | reverse complement strand
TCGCATTAATTTTTGAGCGGGTTCTCAGAAACCTGCTCAATGCTTAAGCATAGGGCTAAAGAAACAAAATTTTATCTCGAGCTACAGTGGACCTAGAGCGCTGATTCTTGTTGCATTCGGCTCACCGAAAAATCCTGAATCCGAATATATCTTCAGCGCCGCCATCGGTTGCCTGTGGCGACAACACCAGCGTGAGGCTCCGTTAAGTTAATTTCTTCCGATCGCAGCGCAAGTTGCACACCTGGCACACTTGTCAATGCTGCATTGAATGGTCTTAGTCTCGTCTGTCTGCGTGTAGTCGTTTGCGAGATACAGCGCAACAAAGTTTGGCTTGCTATGGAAATAGTTGCGAAAGTGCTAACAGATTGCACTTAACGTTTGGACGTATGGCCTCGCGCTGGTGTTGTCGAAGTAGGCAAACCAATGCCAGCGCTGAAGATATATTTGGATTCAGGATTTTTCGGCGAGCCGAATGCAACAAGAATCAGCGCTCTAGGTCCACTGTAGCTCGAGATAAAATTTTGTTTCTCTAGCCCTATGCTTAAGTGTTGAGTGGTTTCTGAAAACTCGCTCAAAAAATTAATGCGACAAAGTGTCCGTGCGCAACGCAAAGGGTTAACAATTTAGGAACAATTGTACTTATATTGCTCCAGAGCGAGGCTACGTCCTCTACTAATTTCCTGACGCTTGTGCACAAAAATCACAACTATAAGCTGCGTCCACCAAATTCGCAACTCTAGATAATAAGAGCAAATGACACAGAATTGCAGCTCCAAACAATCATTTCTGCGGTTCTTTGGAACAATTTAAGTACATCAAATGCAGTTCTAAATTGTTTTATTATTGACCAAAATTAGATCGTTATTGTTATTGCTTGTTCTTGGCAGGAGAGGAACGATTTGTTATTGTCCCAAATTGTTAACAATTTAGCGGTACAAATTGCTAGGTACAATTTGTTCCCAGGTACAATGAAAAGACGGAGTCGTAGTCGTAGTCGTAGTCGTCGTCGTCGTCGTCGTCGTCGTCGTCGTCATCGTCGTCGTCGTCTTCTTCTTCTTCAGTGTCACCGTCGTCGTCGTCGTCGTCTTCAGCGTCGTCATCGTCGTCTTCAGCAGCGTCGTCGTCGTCGTCGTCGTCGTCGTCGTCGTCGTCGTCGTCGTCATCGTCGTCGTCGTCGTCGTCGTCGTCGTCATTGTCGATTTCCGAATCAGCCATCCCAGAATAATCAGTCTACTTTCATTACATTAGACAGAATCTCCAAAATCGCAAATCTGAATTATAGAACTCCATAAATGGGATTTCCGATTCTCTCCTTCCAGAAAATTCAGTCTTCTTTCTAAGTCTCAAACAGAATCTCCAAAATCGGAAATCGTATTAATAGAACTCCATAAATGAGATTTCCGATTCTCTCCTTCCAGAAAATTCAGTCTTGTTGCAAAGTGTTAAACACAATCTCCAAAATCGGAAATCGTATTAATAGAACTCCATTAATGGGATTTCCGATTCTCTCCTTCCAGAAAATTCAGTCTTGTTGCAAAGTCTCAAACAGAATCTCCAAAATCAGAAATCGTATTAATAGAACTCCATAAATGGGATTTCCGATTCTCTCCTTCCAGAAAATTCAGTCTTGTTGCAAAGTGTTAAACACAATCTCCAAAATCGGAAATCGTATTAATAGAACTCCATTAATGGGATTTCCGATTCTCTCCTTCCAGAAAATTCAGTCTTGTTGCAAAGTGTTAAACAGAATCTCCAAAATCGGAACTCGTATTAATAGAACTCCATAAATGGGATTTCCGATTTTCTCCTCCCACAAAATTCAGTCTTGTATCAGCCTTAAACAGAATCTCCAAAATCGGAAATCGTATTAATAGAATTCCATAAATGGGATTTCCGATTTTGGAGATTCTGTTTAACACTTTGCAACAAGACTGAATTTTCTGAAAGGAGAGAATCGGAAATCCCATTAATGGAATTCTATTAATACGATTTCCGATTTTCACCACACCCTCTTCAACTCCCAACAACAGGAAATCAAGATGGAAAGTTACAGTACCCAACTGCGGAACACATTTCACCCAACAGACAACACCCATATAACAGCACAATCGAAATTCGCGGCCCCCACACATGTATCCACCATTTACATCTACCTCAACAAACCAAAGCACACATTCTGAATCAGAACTTTCACGTTTCAGTACGGAACAAATTCAAACAAAACAAAACAGTATGAAATACAGCTTAAACACCTGCCCGCTATTCACACAACATACTGAGCAAACTGTACAACAGCAACTCGCTCACTACACACGAAGAAATGCAAAACTCATAGAATTTTACAAACTTGTTCGGGTGTCGAAATACCATAAATACGATTAATAGACTTTTTATCCGCCATTTTTAGCTGGGTACCATTCCAGTAGAGTGAGGGGGAAAGTCCACAAATCAAAGTACTGAAAATCTATAAATATGAATTATGGATGGTACTCAGCTAAAA
>JASAMZ010002063.1:0-14619 GCA_030248115.1 Linhomoeus sp. GSCO2_2 | reverse complement strand
ACAAATAGAACGTCATTTATTGACGAATATGAATGCAGAAATGGATACGTCGTACGCTAATAGGTTTGTGACATGGTTTTACAGTTTCGAACAATTGCAAATTAGGGATATTTACAATTAAAATACGAAAATGTCAAAAATTTTTCGCCTGATGAACTAGCGACGAAATTCTTCAGAAATGGCAAGCGCATAGACAACGGATAATTAGTATAACAAGAGAAAATTCTTGCTAACGTTCAATTTGATAGAAATTTTCACAATTTCGATAGAAATGCCAAAATTCCATAATTGCATAGACTGTTGTTCATTGATGAATGTCAACGCAGAAATACGTACAAATCAAACGGAATTCCTCGTAGAGAACGACTGCGCCAACATTTGGCAAGTTTTTTTGTTCGATGTGACGTATTCACGCAGGTATAAAACTTCAGATGAACGGCGTCGTATCATGCCGATAACATATAGCGAACGCGGCGATATCACTGAGCTTTAGATCAGCTGTACAGATAACCGTATCGTGTGAATAGCTGCACTTGGTTTGCGGCACATGTTCTCAAGATACCTTCTCTAGACACGGCTAATGGTGTGTGTAACGTTCACTATACTGTTCACCAAGGTTTGGCAGACACATTGTGTTGGTTGAACTTTTTACACACACAGCTTGTTTCGCCGCCCCCCAGGGCGGCGAGTATATATGTTGCACCCACTTTCCGCAATACAGCCAGATTGCGCAATCTGGAGGGTTTCCCTCCAGACTATGCAATATGCCGCGTTCTGGAGGGCGGCCCCTCCAAACCGCGCAATCTCTGGTTGGCGGGGCTCAGCAGGCCTGAGCAGGAGGTGAATTAGATGGAGGAGTGTTCATCCCACTTACAGTTTGCACTAAAACTCTGTCGACGTCGCGCCTGGTGGGTCGAAAACTGAGGCTTAGCGCGACCACCAACTTCAGGGCGCGCTCCGCGCGCCCTGCAGTCGGTCACCGGTCGCGTTAAGCCTAAGCTTCGACCCGCCAGACTGCGACGCCGACTAGACTCTTGCGATCCGTCTCTGGGCGCAGGGCGAGCCTAAGCATAGCCTGATATGGAAGGAAACAACTTCCTGGTAAAAGAATTAAGCATAAAAGTTAAAGAATTCAACGTTCTAGCAGGTGGTTGCACGTTCTGGAGGGGCTGCCCTCCAAAACGCGCCATATTGCGCAGTTTGGAGGGGCACCCCTCCAGATCGTGCAATATTGCACATTCTGGAGGATTGCGCCGTCCGGATGCGACATATATATACGGACGCTATTGTCCGTTCGTGTTTCCGTGTGTGTGTGTCACAAAACTACACATGACGGTTAGTGCCACCCAATGGAGTCGAGTGCGCTGAGTAACGTGCCGTTGTCCGTTTCTGTTGCTACATAATTTCCCTGTTTCAAGATATTTACAACTAAAATAAGAAAATGTCAAAAATGACACTTTTATTTACAAGTCGTATCGGCAAAGTTTTTGCTGAAATGGAAAGGGCACAAGACGCGATGAATTTGTGCCATAGTTTCGGATTTTGGAATTCACCATATTAGGGATATTTTCAAGGTTTTTGTCAAAATTCCCAAATTTCGAACAATTCAAACAGCTTATATTTCAAAACTTCTTTGCACCGATGTATCGAGCATAGTCTGCTAATTATTTAGCAAATAGTTTCAGCAATTATAATTAACGAAATTTAGGATATTTTTAAGGATTTTGTTAGAATCCCCAAAATTCGACAATTTCAAACAGCTTAAATTTCAAAATTTCTTTTCACGGATGTGTCGAGCATAGTCTACCAAGTATTTATCAAATAGTTTCAGATTTTATAATTAACGAAATTACAGATATTTTCAAGGGTATTGTCAAAAATTCAAAATTTTGACAATTTCAAAAAGCTTAAATTTCATAATTTCTTTGCGCGAATGTATGGAGCATACTCTGCCAAGCATTTAACAAATAGTTTCAGATTTTATAATTAACGAAATTAGGGATATTTTCAAGGGTATTTTCAAAATTCCCAAATTTCGGCAATTTCAAACAGCTTAAATTTCAAAACTTCTTTGCACGGATGTGTCGAGCATAGTCTGCCAAGTATTTAGCAAATAGTTTCAGAGATTATAATTAATGAAATTTAAGATATTTTTAAGGGTTTTGTCAAATCAACAAATTTCGACAATTTCAATCGGCTTAAATTTCAAAGTTTCTTTGCACGGAAGTATCGAGCATAGTCTGCCATGTATTTAACAAATAGTTTCGGATTTTATAATTAATGAATTCACGTATATTTTCAAGGATATTGTTAAAATTCCCAAATTAAGACAATTTCAAATAGCTTAAATTTCAGAATGTCTTTGCATGGTTGTGTCGGGCATAGTCTGCCAACTATTTAGCAAATAGTTCTATATTTTATAATTAACGAATTTAGGGATATTTTCAAGGTTTTTCTTAAAATTGCCAAATTTCGACAATTTCAAACAGCTTAAATTTCAAAACTTCTTTGCACGGATGTGCCGAGCATAGTCTGCCAAGTATTTAGCAAATAGTTTCAGAGATTATAATTAATGAAATTTAAGATATTTTTAAGGGTTTTGTCAAAATCAACAAATTTCGACAATTTCAATCGGCTTAAATTTCAAAGTTTCTTTGCACGGAAGTATCGAGCATAGTCTGCCATGTATTTAACAAATAGTTTCGGATTTTATAATTAATGAATTCACGTATATTTTCAAGGATATTGTTAAAATTCCCAAATTAAGACAATTTCAAATAGCTTGAATTTCAGAATGTCTTTGCATGGTTGTGCCGGGCATAGTCTGCCAACTATTTAGCAAATAGTTCTATATTTTATAATTAACGAATTTAGGGATATTTTCAAGGTTTTTCTTAAAATTGCCAAATTTCGACAATTTCAAATAACTTAAATTTCAAAATATCTTTGCTTGGATGTACCGGACGTAGTATGTCAAGTAATTATGAAACAGTTTCAGATTTTAGAATTTAAGAAATTAGGGATATTTTCAAGGGGTTTGTAAAATATGGCAGATTTCGGCATTTTCAAATGGCTATAACTAAGCAATATTTTCCATGTATGTGTCGTGCAACGTATGTTTTGCCACCTATTCGCTCGAACACGAAACGCGGCAATTACTGTGCGGTTCGGCAATCTACAGCAACGGTGTCTTAACCGTCCGCATTTGTGACCCAAAAGGAAAGGGCGTCGTCCCATTTAGGCCCTCTTCATTCCAAAGTGAACCTGCGGCGAACATTCCTGATCCATTTATGGATCAGTACCCACCAATACGAACCTTATAGGCAACGATTGCCCAAGAATGGCACAAACTACCTTTCAAAACTCGAGGTAACTGCGGCGAAACTCCCCGAAGAAATGCTCAACTTACTATTCTGGCGCACTATTGAATATACTCCTCAAATGCACGACACACTATACAATGCCAATCAACCATCATCGGGTACCCAGTTTTTACTCTAAGCTTGTTTCAACCTACCTCTAGGAGGGGCGCTTATTGGAGGGGGCGCTTATTGGAGGGGGCGCTTATTCGAGGGGGGGGGGGCGCTTATTAACTCGACCTCTCCGGAGTACCAAACTTCACTAAAAATCCCCGTTGTTGTCACAATTTTGTGTACTTCTGCTTAGATTTTAGGCTGAAGCTGTATAGCTTCTGATCAGAATACCTGCAATTAGTAGCGGTGCTGTCATATGTAGCCGAATCTTGTGTCAGAAATGGTCACAGAGTACATGGTAGTGCTAGTACTACTGGTACTTACAAAAGGTGGGCGCTTATTGGAGGGGGGGGGGGGGCGCTTATTTTTCAACCTTCCTCTAGGAGGGGCGCTTATTGGAGGGGGGGGGGCGCTTATTCGAAGGGGGGGGGGCGCTTATTGGAGGATTTACGGTATACACAGCAAGGTACCTGTCCATTTTCTCTTGGCTGACATAGCCGGGCGAGCAGAGATGAAGCAAGACATTTCCAATCAGCAAATACGCCATCGCCCAACTGTTACATGGCGAAGTGAACATCTTGTATCGAGAGAGCTTCGCGCTGCAACTTATGTACAAAGTCAGCCACTTCACTGACTACATATTATATAGTTTAAAACGTTGAAGGAGTCGTTCAGGGTAGTGCTCGTTCACCGCGTCTTCTCTTGACCTCTGAGAAACGCCATTTCATTATTCTGACTCTGGTCCGTTGAGGCTAAACGACAACCATGCACGTGTTTGGACACAGACTGAGAGTGGAACACGTTTCAACTTGCTTGGACAAGTGTGGACAGTGGACAAAGGTGTCGAAGGCGAAGTGAACCCAAAGACCTTCCCGTCTTTGCGGAGTGGGGTACCAATAAACGTACTACAACACTGTCTCGTTGATTCTGACGCGCAAACCGCCGACTCCTATGATTGCCTCTCAGAATTTCACCTGGTCGACGGTAGCCTAGCAGCAGACGATTGGATCCTGTCGGCAAGCTGCACGCGCAAAAGACGCCATGTTGTGGTGCACCATTACCCCATTGACGAACGTTCCAGGCTTCAGCGTTCTATCAGCGTTCTAGGGGGAGGTCCGAGTTTTGACCGTCAAAAATTTTGACCGTCAAAAAAAATGGGCGTTTTTTTTCTTGACTGTCAAAATTCGGGACTTTGGCCTCAGGCTGTTTTGACAGTAAAACTGTTTTGTCTGACAAAAAATTTTGCGCCACTGGCCGGTTTTGACTGTCAAACCAATTTTTTGTCAGACAAAATCTGAACTCGCGTCTCTACCCAAAATAAAGACCAAATGAGGGTAGAAAAGTTGCATTCTCCTGAAAATTCACAAGATTGCAGTACAATTCTGTGACTAAATAACACAAAATAAACCATTTGCGGAGTGGAAAACAGTAAAACCGCTTTGTACGTGTGGTTTAAAGACAAACTTTGTGTAAATCAAGCTGTAGATTGTACAAAAGCATGTACGAATTTTGTCAGACAAAATTGTGACATAGATGCACTTTTGACGTTCAAAATAAGGCTACATTTTGACGGTCAATACAGACAGAACTGGGCAAATTTTGTTTTGACTGTCAAAATTTGACACTTTGGCCTCGGCCGGTTTTGACAGTCAAAAATTTTGACTGTCAAAATTTTGCTCCGAAACTGGGGAGGACCGCGTTCCATCAGCGTTCCAAAATTGGGAATAGTGGCGGAACGTTCGTCAATGGGCCAAGTCAATGGGTCATTAGCCAAGTCAATCTATTCCATTACAAGAAAACACAATATGCAGAAATATGCTGATATAACTAGTTCAACCAGAGTTAGTTACATAACTCAAAATTGTCAAATTATCAATGTTTCATGTAAAAGTGCCTAAAGGCAGAAAGAGGAACATGTTCCAGGTGTGAAGCACGTAAAAGTAAGAGTACTAAACGATATTCCTCTGGTGCAGCAAATGCGGCGTTTCGCGCCGCCCGCCAATTTGTTATAGAAATAATAGTGCAACTGTATTGATTGAAAGAATGCATTTTCGACTAAAATTATCTACACAAACTGCGCAAAGGTCACAACGACACGCTAAGATGTGCTGAATACGTTATCGCGTGTTGTTGTGACCTTTGCGCAGTTTGTGTGGATAATTTTAGTCGAAATGCTTGCTTTCAAGGTACTATTATTTCTACGGATCCAAAGGTGCAACGCCATGATCTCGTCTGGCCGCCAACCACGACACCCATGACGACGACGACGACAACCACCACCGTTGCGGCGACAACCAGTACCACAACGACGACGACGACAAGTATCACTACGACATCGACCACCGCCGCAGAGTCGACTGCGCCAGCAACGACCACTACGAAATGCGCTACGACAGTGACGACGACGACGCCCGACGACAGCGAAGCGACATCGGAAACGATCTTGTCTACAGAGCCCTTGCCCAGTGTCAGAACGCCAACACTACCACCAAGTTCCAGCTCTACTATGTACCAACCCTACTGCAACCGAAACCGGCGAAAAGACCACGGCGGTATCACCAACGAATCCGACAAATGCGACTTTGACTCTGAAGGGTACGACTACCGAATCGTCGAGCTGCGGCGAGCCCAGGAAGACGGAGGAGGAAGAAGAGGTGTGGCTGATGGGCGCGTGGAAGGCGGCGCTCTATCTCGCGGTCGTCGCCCTGCTGTGCGTCCCTGTCGTTCCCAGCGCCCTTCTGTTCCGTCGCTTCAAGAGGGAGGACGAGAAGGAGTTCGAGAAGGAGATGAAGAAGCTGCGAAGGCGCATCCACTTGGAGAAGCACTACATCGTCTGCAAGCCGCTTACACCCCCGGACGAAGAAGAAGACGACTGGGAAGAGGAAGATGAGTGATTTTGCTGTGACAACCCGCAGCGCTGTACATATGTAGCTCACGAAAGTTCGCGATGCTCTCGACGTTTCTTGCGACTTGTGTAGCCATACATTTGAGAGCTGCACTCGGTTGTTTGGCTTGTACGAGGAAGAAGAATTAATTAGTCAGTCCTGATGTGACGTTCTTTACTGCGCGGTTAAACAGCACAGAGATTATTTCACCAGACGTTTCGCCGACAAAGCAGCCGGCATTATCAATGGCACTACCCTGAAACGGAACAATGCGAGGCATGTCACAAACGGCACTACTTAAGCATGGGCGCAATCACACTCCACGCGCGGCTAACGTCTGTGGATCCTACATTTCCATTCACCAATTTGTCACGACTAGCCTGGTGAAATAATCTCTGTGCTGTTTAACTGCGCAGTGAAGAACGTCACATCATGACTGACACCAGCAGCAGGAGTGAGAATGTCAGCTTCAAACAAGAATGATTACTTACTCCGTCCATTCTAGAGGCATACCCGCAAATGTTCGCACAAATAGGGCCCCCACCAATGGGTTCTCCAAAGTATTGGTGTTGAACTTCTCACTCTCAGCATGGAGGTTGATTACTTACGGTATGTACATGCGTCTGCTGAGGTACATTATAGATGCACAGATGAATTCACATTCGCAAGCCAGTTTACGCCCCAGCTGCACCGCGTACACGTTCACGTCCTCGCGAATCGGACGTTGCCAGTATTGCAGACAGCAATAGAGCTGTCAGAGCACTCTGTTCTCTATACTGTAGAGGCGTGGCGTGTCCAAAGCAAGAACGGTGGCTACGTACATTGTACATCGAAACCAGTGAACTCGTGTCGTTGCTCGCGCTGCTGCGTCAGACAAGCCATTTCATTTGGAGCGCACTGTAGCAGAAGGAGAGGAGGGAGCAGCCGACAGTGATGGTAGTCTCATTGACAAACTGCGGAACGAATTCTATCGGCGCGCCGCATTCCTGTATTATGTACATAACGATATACATAGCATAACATACATAACGATACATAACAAGCCAGGAGCACCCTCCTCCTATTCGCTTCCCAATTCGACTTTTAGAGCTAAGAGTAACCGTACCTCTCTCTATTGAAGAAGACGAAGGAAGTGGAATCCAGTTCACTGAAGAAAGGCGGCCAGTGGACGATGGCGCCCCTTCTTCGCCTGCTGCCGCTGCTGCTGCTGTCGAGTGGCGCCGTCGCTCTCGTCTGCTACGAGTCGAAGCACTTCTATGCCGAGTGAGCAGTCTACACAACCAAAATGAGTAGAGTGTTGACTGTCGTAACTTCGCGTGAAGGCGTTGCCCATTAACGTCATGTGGAGCCTACCCAATTATGAGGACATGAAGGCATGACGAAGTATGCTTTCTTCTTCTGTTTTCTTCAGCATCGATCGTCCATGGGAGCAGCTTACCAATGGGCGACAGACCACAGTAAACAGCTCCACGGGAGTCGGGTGCCAGACGAGTTTCTTCTCGACAGGGTCTCGCCCAGGCAACGCCAGCTACTGGATGGTCCAAAATTGGATGCAGGATGGATATTATAAAGAAACCTGCCAGCGAATGGCCGTGGCCGGAAGCGGTGGCGTCTGCAGGAGGATGTACAGTATGTGTGTCGTATATTCCCGATTGAGAATGCCCATGTGAGGTCCACGAAAAGTCAAAACATAGTCGAACCAGTCGTGTCGCGTGATATCATACTGAAGCGCCCGAGCTCTTGAGCATGATTTCGAAAGTGCAACAGGCAGTACAACAATAAACAAGTACAGTAAAACCGGCAATTTTGGAATGGTAGTCTGAAAACAATCTTCTTGGTGAAAATCGCTAAACCGGAAAGGGCCTTGCTGCAATTTCAGTAGAATACAAAGCTCATAATCACCCCTCTTTATAAAAGGGACTTGTTTCGCCCGGCCTTAGCCGAGCGACACTCTACGAGAGCTCGGTGCGCATGCGCGCGTGCGTGCGTGCGTCCGTTCGTTCGGAACGCTCTCGGATCTCGGCGTTGAACAAGCTGTGTGTGTAAAAAGTTCAACCTATACATTGTGTCTGTCACATCTTGGTGAACAGTATAGTGAACTTAATACACATCATTAGCCGCATCTGGAGAAATTAGCTTGAGAAAGTCTGCTATAAATCAAGTGCAGCTATTACCACGATACGGTTGTCTGTACAGCTGATCTAAGTGATCAGTGATATCGCCGCGTGCGCTATATGTTATCGGCATGATACGACGCCGTTGATCTAAAGTTTCTAGCTGTGTGAAATCCTCACATCCAACAAAAAACTTGCCAAAGCTGGAAACTTGCTAGCGTCTGAACACAACTATCAGAGCTTTGAGGCTCGTAAACAACTTGGCCCACTTTTGGATCAACTGGACGCGACTACGCCGATGACTCAGCAACGCAAACGGACGCCAACACTTCGCTGGGTGTTATCGACGCCATCGTGTGACAAGATGCCAATCGACGGGGTGGTCGTGTGAGCGTAGGTGTAGTCTTCAACGAAACTTAACTCGCTACCGGTAGCATTGAACACAGAGATTTAAGGTCATGTAGGCCCAATCTTGAAGTGGTCCCATTCTACAAAAAGTTTTGTAGACTTTTCCTATACTTGCGTGTTGTAGCAGCGCCAAATTTGTACTACGATATCGATTTTGGGACCACTTCAAGATTGGGAGATCCGGGGCCGTCTACAATAAAGTTTTGTGGTCGGGCTGTCACTTGCGTTTTCTAGAAGGGCTGCCCAATGTGTTGTTTTGTCCCCTTGCATGGGAAGTCCACAAAAAAGTTTTGTGGTCGCGCTGTCCTGTGTGGCGCGTTTTCCAGGAGGGCTTAGGTGAATGTTGGTTTTGCTGCCGACTCACAGAAAGAGACAAAGTGATAGTATCTGCCCCAGTTTGCCCCTTATATAGTGCCTGGGTACATTGGAATGCAGCGTTTATGAAATGGTTAAAATTTGAATCGTTTGGAGGGATACCACAAAAAGTTATGTAGCTCTTCTACGAGGCGATGAGACCCTGCAACAGGTTTCTTGCAGCAGAGAGATGTCTAAGTGGAATGGTTAAATTTTGAAAAGTTGACTCTCTCCCACACCGACCACAATGAGTAATGTAGCTCTTCTAGGAGGAGACTAAACTCTCTGTCTGGATTCATGTGTCAGTGAGATGGTATATGTAGCTCTATCAAGAGTCGACTTTGTTGCTCCTGTGGAGGTTTGTCTAAAATATTGACAGCAAGACCACAAAACTTTATTGTAGCCATTTCTGCTCATGCAGACCACAAAACCTTACATGTATGCTTGTGCATTCAGCAGCTTCATCAACCCTCTGTCTGGGTATATGTAGCTCTACCAAGAGTCGACTTTGTTGCTCCTGTGGCGGTTTGTCTAAAAAATTGACAGCAAGACCACAAAACTTTATTGTAGCCATTTCTGCTCATGCAGACCACAAAACCTTACATGTATGCTTGTGCATTCAGCAGCTTCATTCTACTGATGCATCACAGTCATGCCATTGGGATAAGATTGATAGAAGTGCACTGGACAGCCCGACCACAAAACTTTTTTGTAGCCATTTCCGATTGTGGAGTACCGTATTGAGGGTTGTTGAGGGACACAGGGGGGGGGCTGTTGGTTGGATGGTCATTGTATAAGTGCACTGGACTGCCAAAACACAACACTTTACAACACTTTGCATGTATGCTTGTGAATTCAGCAGCTTCTTTCAACTGATGCGTCTCAGTCATGCTATGCGGATTGGTGTGGTAGAAGTGCATTGGACAGCTGGACCACAAAACTTTTTGGTAGCCATTTCTGATTGTGTAGTGTTGTATTGAGGGTCGTTAAGGCACAAGGGGAATGTGTTGGATGGTTGTTGTATAAGCGCACTGTACTGCCAAAACACAACATTCTACAACACTTTACATGTATGGTTGTGAATTCAGCAGCTTCTTTCTTCTGATGGGTCACAGTCATGCTGTGGGGATGGGTGTGTTAGAAGTTTACTGGACAGCAGGACCACAAAACTTTTTTGTATCCTTGTTGTTATACTAAACAGCCTTAGGTATGTGCATGTAGAGTTAAAAATTCTTGTGCTATGTGACTGCTTGTGCATAGCGACAGTCGATGTACAAAACCTGGAAGCGTGCTGTCTACCTCATGTCCCGGCATCAGTTAATATACTGGCATAGCCCAGTTCCTGCGGGAAGCTCAACGCACAGGAAAGGGCTACAATAAAGTTTTGTGGTCGGGCTGTAGGCAGTCTGACTCTCCACCAGGACACCTGCTCTCATTCTCGTGCCCTGGTGTCTTGGTATAGACTTAGGTAGACGTAGACAGCCTCCTGCAGGAGGCCGTCTACGTCTACTGAACTCAGGAGAGAGAGGTGTCCTGGTGGAAAGTCCGATCGCGTACAGCCCGACCACAAAACTTTATTGTAGCCCTTTCCTGTGCCCTGAGCTCCCCTCAGAGAACTGCAGAAGGCCATCTACGTCTACCTAACTCTAGGACGAGAGCAGGTGTCCTGGGTTGGTGGAAAGGTCAGATCGCGTACAGCCCGACCACAAAACTTTATTGTAGCCCTTTCCTGTGCCCTTTTTCTTTTTGAGCTCCCCTCAGAGAACTGCAGGAGGCCGTCTACGTCTACCTAACTCTAGGACGAGAGCAGGTGTCCTGGTGGAAAGTCAGATCGCGTACAGCCCGACCACAAAACTTTATTGTAGCCCTTTCCTGTGCCCTGAGCTCCCCTCAGAGAACTGCAGAAGGCCATCTACGTCTACCTAACTCTAGGACGAGAGCAGGTGTCCTGGTGGAAAGTCAGATCGCGTACAGCCCGACCACAAAACTTTATTGTAGCCCTTTCCTGTGCCCTGAGCTCCCCTCAGAGAACTGCAGAAGGCCATCTACGTCTACCTAACTCTAGGACGAGAGCAGGTGTCCTGGTGGAAAGTCAGATCGCGTACAGCCCGACCACAAAACCTTATTGTAGCCCTTTCCTGTGCCCCGAGCTCCCCTCAGAGAACTGCAGGAGGCCGTCTGGGGGCATACGTGTTATGTCTACCTAACTCTAGGACGAGAGCAGGTGTCCTGGTGGAAAGTCAGATCGCGTACAGCCCGACCACAAAACTTTATTGTAGCCCTTTCTTGTGCCCTGAGCTCCCTTCAGAGAACTGCAGGAGGCCGTCTACGTCTACCTAACTCTAGGACGAGAGCAGGTGCCCTGGTGGAAAGTCCGATCGCGTACAGCCTGACCACAAAACTTTATTGTAGCCCTTCCTGTGCCCTGAGCTCCCCTCAGAGAACTGCAGGAGGCAGTCTACGCCTACCTAACTCTAGGACGAGAGCAGGTGTCCTGGTGGAAAGTCAGATCGCATACAGCCCGACCACAAAACTTTATTGTAGCCCTTTCCTGTGCCCTGAGCTCCCCTCAGAGAACTGCAGGAGGCCATCTACGTCTACCTAACTCTAGGACAAGAGCAGGTGTCGTGGTGGAGAGTCAGATCGCGTACAGCCCGACCGCAAAACTTTATTGTAGCTCTTTCCTGTGCCCTCAGCTCCCTCCTGAGAACTGCAGGAGGCCGTCTACGTCTACCTAACTCTAGGACGAGAGCAGGTGTCCTGGTGGAAAGTCCGATCGCGTACAGCCCGACCACAAAACTTTATTGTAGCCCTTTCCTGTGCCCTGAGCTCCCCTCAGAGAACTGCAGAAGGCCGTCTACGTCTACCTAACTCTAGGACGAGAGCAGGTGTCCTGGTGGAAAGTCGGATCGCGTACAGCCCGACCACAAAACTTTATTGTAGCCCTTTCCTGTGCCCTGAGCTCCCCTCAGAGAACTGCAGGAGGCCGTCTACATCTACCTAACTCTAGGACAAGAGCAGGTGTCCTGGTGGAAAGTCCGATCGCGTACAGCCCGACCACAAAACTTTATTGTAGCCCTTTCCTGTGCCCTGAGCTCCCCTCAGAGAACTGCAGGAGGCTGTCTACGCCTACCTAACTCTAGGACGAGAGCAGGTGTCCTGGTGGAAAGTCAGATCGCGTACAGCCTGACCACAAAACTTTATTGTAGCCTTTTCCTGTGCCCTGAGCTCCCCTCAGAGAACTGCAGGAGGCCATCTACGTCTACCTAACTCTAGGACGAGAGCAGGTGTCATGGCGGAGAGTCAGATCGCGTACAGCCCAACCACAAAACTTTATTGTAGCCCTTTCCTGTGCCCCCCCAAAAAGGCCATCACTCTACCTAACTCTAACGAGAGCATGTCTGAAAGTAAGTATACCCGACCACAAAACTTTATTGTAGCCCTTTCCTGTGCCCTGAGCTCCCCTCAGAGAACTGCAGGAGGCCGTCTACGTCTACCTAACTCTAGGACGAGAGCAGGTGTCCTGGTGGAAAGTCAGATCGCGTACAGCCCGACCACAAAACTTTATTGTAGCCCTTTTCTGTGCCCTGAGCTCCCCTCAGAGAACTGCAGGAGGCCATCTACGTCTACCTAACTCTAGGATGAGAGCAGGTGTCGTGGCGGAGAGTCAGATCGCGTACAGCCCAACCACAAAAC
Organism: Linhomoeus sp. GSCO2_2; assembly: GCA_030248115.1. Lineage (NCBI taxonomy): Eukaryota > Metazoa > Nematoda > Chromadorea > Monhysterida > Linhomoeidae > Linhomoeus > Linhomoeus sp. GSCO2_2. The sequence continues at coordinate 1,689 of JASAMZ010002063.1, read as the reverse complement.
TTTATTGTAGCCCTTTCCTGTGCCCTCAGCTCCCTCGTGAGAACTGCAGGAGGCCATCTACGTCTACCTAACTCTAGGACGAGAGCAGGTGTCGTGGCGGAGAGTCAGATCGCGTACAGCCCGACCACAAAACTTTATTGTAGCCCTTTCCTGTGCCCTCAGCTCCCTCCTGAGAACTGCAGAAGGCCGTCTATGTCTACCTAACTCTAGGACGAGAGCAGGTGTCCTGGTGGAAAGTCCGATCGCGTACAGCCCGACCACAAAACTTTATTGTAGCCCTTTCCTGTGCCCTGAGCTCCCCTCAGAGAACTGCAGGAGGCCGTCTACGTCTACCTAACTCTAGGACAAGAGCAGGTGTCCTGGTGGAAAGTCAGATCGCGTACAGCCCAACCACAAAACTTTATTGTAGCCCTTTCCTGTGCCCTGAGCTCCCCTCAGAGAACTGCAGGAGGCCGTCTACGTCTACCTAACTCTAGGACGAGAGCAGGTGTCCTGGTGGAAAGTCCGATCGCGTACAGCCCGACCACAAAACTTTATTGTAGCCCTTCCCTGTGCCCTGAGCTCCCCTCAGAGAACTGCAGGAGGCTGTCTACGTCTACCTAAGTCTATACCAAGACACCAGGGCACGAGAACGAGAGCAGGTGTCCTGGTGGAGAGTCTGATCACGTACAGCCCGGCCACAAAACTTTATTGTAGCCCTTCCTTGTGCCCTGAGCTCCCCTCAGAGAACTGCAGGAGGCTGTCTACGTCTACCTAACTCTAGGACGAGAGCAGGTGTCCTGGTGGAAAGTCAGATCGCGTACAGCCCGACCACAAAACCTTATTGTAGCCCTTTCCTGTGCCCCGAGCTCCCCTCAGAGAACTGCAGGAGGCCGTCTACGTCTACCTAACTCCAGGACGAGAGCAGGTGTCCTGGTGGAGAGTCAGATCGCGTACAGCCTGACCACAAAACTTTATTGTAGCCCTTCCCTGTGCCCTGAGCTCCCCTCAGAGAACTGCAGGAGGCTGTCTACGTCTACCTAAGTCTATACCAAGACACCAGGGCACGAGAATGAGAGCAGGTGTCCTGGTGGAGAGTCAGACTGCCTACAGCCCGACCACAAAACTTTATTGTAGCCCTTTCCTGTGCGTTGAGCTTCCCGCAGGAACTGCACAGGAGGCTGTCTATGTTCACTGGACTTTAAGATTTGGACAAGAGCAGGTGTCCTGGTGGAAAGTCCGATCCGCGTACAGCCCGACCACAAAACTCTTACTCGGTAGCCCTTTCCTGTGCCCTGAGCTCCCCCCAGAGTACTGCAGTATGCCTTCTACGTCTACCTAACTCTAGGACGAGAGCAGGTGTCCTGGTGGAAAGTCAGATCGCGTACAGCCCGACCACAAAACTTTATTGTAGCCCTTTCCTGTGCCCCGAGCTCCCCTCAGAGAACTGCAGGAGGCCGTTGTTACTACTGAAACTCTAGGATGAGAGCAGGTGTCCTGGTGGAAAGTCAGATCACGTACAGCCCGACCACAAAACTTTATTGTAGCCCTTTCCTGTGCTCTGAGCTCCCCTCAGAGAACTGCAGGAGGTTGTCTACGTCTACCTAACTCTAGGACTCAGAGGTTTGTGGGAGTCCTATTGTGTACAGCCCGACCACAAGCTCTACTCCGGAGCCCTTCCCCGTGCCCTGAGCTCCCCTCAGAGAACTG
>JASAMZ010002062.1:0-20794 GCA_030248115.1 Linhomoeus sp. GSCO2_2 | reverse complement strand
ACATAGTGTATTCCCTCCAATTCAGGCTATTCCGGCTCGCCCTGCGCCCACAATGCACAAGAGTCAGTCGGCGTCGCAGTCTGGCGGGTCGAAAGTTAGACTTAACGCGATCAGTGACCGACTTCAGGGGCGCGCGGAGCGCGCCCTGAAGTTGGTGGTCGCGCTAAGCCTCAGTTGAGACCCGCCAGGCGCGACGCCGGCCGAGTTTTAGCCCATAAACCTGCGCTAAAAAATTATCAATATTACTTGCATACCTTACTAATAATTTTCTGCTCGCGATTTATTTTGTATCGCGTACTAAGAAAAGCCCCCGTGGGGAAAGTCCCCCAGGGAAAAATTATCGATACTGGATGAGTACCCTACTAAAATAATAGTATGGGATAAGTACCGTGTCGAGAAGGATGATTCGCGAAAACCCCAAATTTCGATACCTGATCCATGGGTCATATATGGCCTAACCCGGGTTTATGGGTTAGTGCAAACTGCAAGTGGAATGAACACTCCTCCATCTACTTCACCTCCTGCTTAGGCCTGCTGTGCCCCTTCCCTGCAATCGCTTGTAACAGCTGACACTCTTAAAGACGGCTACGGCCTGGTCCATCAGGCCATAGCCGTCTTTTCGAGCAGAAGACGGCCATGGCCTGACGCATCAGGCCATCGCCGTCTAGACGGCCACGGCCAGATCGACCAGGCCAGAGCCGTCTAGACGGCGATGGCCCGAAGACGGCCATGGCCTGAAACATATATACTCGCCGCCCTGGGGGGGCGGCGAAAAAGTACAGGACTAGTACCAAGTAAGCAGACTAACAATACAAACGCAAGAGATCGGAACCACAGGAAGCTTCGTAGCTACCAGTGGCGGATCCAGGATTTTGGAATGGGGGGGGGGCGGAATTTTTTGAATTTTCGCTTTGCAGTGGCGGCGGATGAGCGCGGCAGCGCCAGCAGTGCGGCGAGAAAGCGACGACGACTTCAAATCGGCTAGTCGGACCTTCAGCGTTTGTCGCCTTCGCCGTTCAGGGAAAGCAGCAGACGACAAAGTCCAACTTCGCAACAAAGTGCGTCGCAGGACCGCCTGTATCGGCGCTCGCTCTCTACCAATGAACGGACGCGTTCACTTCGGGTGTCGCCGATGCGGGCGTCGCATCACGCAGGACAGCAACCTGAAACGCCACATACAGACGGTGCACGAGGGACGGCGGCCCTTTGCCTGCGACGACTGCGGAAGAGCCTCTCAACAGAAGGGCAACCTCGCCGTCCATCAGCGTCGCCACAGCGGACTGAAACCGTACAAGTGTCTCTTCTGCGCCAGGCACTTCTCGCAACTACATTGTCAACCGCCTCAGACACGAAAGGGGCGCACACACCAAGTTGGGTCTGCCAGTGAAGATGCATCGTTTTCAGAAGTTGGAATATTTCTAACGTAGCTACAGTGTACATAGTCAAGCCAGCATGGAAGTGTCTACTGTAGCGACTACACAGGCTAGCAACATCATATGTACATTACATTGCGCTGCTTGATATCTGTCAGATTTTCACCTCGTTCGCTCTGCTTGTTTCCTTTGGTTGAATTAGTACGTAGATCGGTCATCGTGGTTGTGTTGAGACAATAGGGCATACGGAGATGAAGCGGGGGGGGGGGGGGCGGCGAGTAAGCCTAAAGAAACGTACAAAGCAACCAGAACGAAGCAAAGAAAAGCTTGGTGACCGCGTCCTTAAATCCAGCCCACATCCACAGCAAGCTATAGAAGCGCCGCGCTTAATCACGCGCAACAGTCGGTAGTGTCTTAGGACATATGGTTCTAAACTTCAGCCTTCTAGAACCACTGACGTGGATACGCGGGGTCCTGCCACTTGAAGAAATCTGGGTCGAGTTCATGGAAGAAGATGGACCAGGCGTCATCGGCCAGCCGCAGGTTGTCTCCGCCCAACAGAAGGGTTGACTCCTCGTCCAAAACGCCACTCCACCAGACTTTGGTGGGTGCCAGACGCAGCTGCCGGCGCTGCAGAGGCCACTCGACCTGAGTGATGCCTCCCACCTGCTGTCGGGGGGCCTCGACGTCCACGCCATAGATGCAGAGGAGTCGCAGGTGGGGACAGCGCTCCACGAGGTCCACACAGCTGACGGGCGACTGCTGCTGCTGCTGCTCCAAGCCCAACAGCACAACGATGCTAACTCTGATGGTCTCCAGGAGTGGCGCCTCCATGGGAAGGTTCCGTAGAATGGACGTCGTCCCGATTTCCTGCCAAGGAACTTCGACACAATTTGGCAACACAGTGCTGAAGAATGCAGCAATATGTAAACGAGCTTGTGTATGAATTGTCAAGCCAATTCACAGTGTACAATGTATGTCTCACAAGTGGCACCTTAACAAGGTGGCGGATATTTGTTGACCCACCTCGTAGAACCACAGACGAATGTGCGTCAGCGCGTGGAAATGGAAGTTGCCACCGGGTCGACTAATCGGGCACTGAAGCTTGTACAACTCCAGCCCTTTCAAGGAGGAGTGCTGCAGCTTTCGCAGGGTCAACTCCACTGCAGCGGGAGAGTTGTCGCGAATGGTGCAGGGTTCGAGCCGCAGCTCAACGGAAGGGGCGGCGATTGAAGCGAAAACGGCGGCCACCAGTGGAGTCCGCCACATCTGAGGCTCGCCGTCGTACCCAATTGTCAAATACCAATTGTTCGTTGAGAGGAACAGGTCGACATGTTGGAGTGACGATATGGAGAGCATACCCACCGCTGCATTTGACAGCTTCACCCAAAGGTCGTCGTGCAACCATTCCACTGGCACATCTGGGATACCTCTGACGTCAACCTGGAAGGACAGGCGCTTGAGAACTTTGGCTGCTGTGTCGTCGCAGAGGCAGAGCTCCGTCATCTTCTCCAGGACGCTGTGGTCGTGGCCGGGGTGAAGCATCGCCTGGATCTCCAGATGGCGCATGGAATGGGCGCAGAGGCGCCACAGCATCTCCAGCAGACGGTGGCGACGCTGCATCACGACAGGGTCAGTGGCGACGCTGTTGAATGTCAAGACCATCTTCGACTCCTCGCCCTTCTCCGTCTTCCAGTGGAGAATTGTGGTTGTCGATTCGTCCTCTTCCATCTTTTCCAGCAGCGCCACACGGACCACTCTTACTGCTGGGGGAGTGGCGTTGTCGTATATGCGCTCCCACTGCTGACAAACCACTGGGACGACACTGATGAACTGTTGGGGACTGAGGTGAGAGAAGACCTCATGGAGCAACCTCCCAGGTAAGACCTCGTTGATGGATGGCCCAGTGGCTGAAACACTCTGACAAAAGACCATTGGACGGGGCATTGTTTTCTTACACTGTGCCCTACCAAAGAACACACCTCACGAAATCCACACTCACTCATCGAAATTTGATTGTTTAATGATTGGGTATGTTTGCAGTTGTCTAAAGCGCTCGTCCATTTAGACGAGGCGGTCGCATCGCTCACCCTGTTGTTGAGACCCGTCGGAAGCTGTCTTCTTGCAGGGCCGATCGACTTCTTTCTCTTTGCCTAATTTTGCCAACACTGCTGCTGCTGATGGAGGCAATAATTCGCGATCCGCTGCCATGGCTTTGACTTCATTTGTTGGCTGTTGCAACAGAGAGATACTAGACGGACTACAGTAGTTCGTCCAGGCCGCTAAGGATTACATGTATGTATCTCGCCTTGTGTGGGAGCAATGGCGGCGGCTGTACGTACAGTTTAACTGGCTGACTGTGCCTAGTGTGCCACCTCAACATTGGTGATTCTGTGCTGATGCCCGTTTCTATGTACATACACACGTACACAAGTGTTGTACGGTACAAAAGCCGTGCGCGTCCAGAGGAATGAATCGGACATAAAATGGCGACTTGCTCCCAAACTGCTTGAGAAGGCTGAAGTTGTGACTGTGAGCGCAAGCGGTTTTGATCTCGCGCGCCCTCATCGAAGTCTTTCTCGGCTCAGAGCGAAGTAACAAGAAGAAGAAATACATGTACATTATTGGCACAGGTACAACAGCTATGTGCCACAACTGACTTCAAGACTTCAAGTTCCAGACGCCAGTTCCGACAAGCGTTAATGTTAAATTTCTCAATTCCCTCTGCACCGTACAATACGCTTCTCAAAGCATCATCAGCAACGTCTCGGCAGTGGGAGGCGTGGTGAATCAAGTGGAGTGGCCTTACTCACGCCCTCCACTGCTTCAGGCCTGCGCCCGCATTCAGTGGTCTGTTGGCGAGTCGGAAGAATGCTCTCTGCTGCCAATTCAACTCGACCGTCAACGTGACGGCCAGAAATCGCGAGCAGAGCAACACGATTGGTTTGATTTCCAAATTACCAGCCTAGCTGTAGCTGACACGAAGAGCGCAAGACCGGAAGAGAGCGCAACGCAAATGTCAGTGCCAGGGAAGCTACTGGCAAACAAATTCTGTAAAACTGCGAAAGGTCGATTAATAGGAACTGTGCGCCCTACGATCGTGTCGTCGCAGGTTGCTCCGATGTCCAAATGCCTTGCCGCAGTGGGTGCACTCGAACAGGCGCAGTCCCTTGTGGACAGTGTTGTCGTGCAGTCGAAGGCCGGACTTCCGGGAGAAGCGCACAGAGGGGGCACTGGAAGGGCCTGGCGTCGTCGCTGTGGAGTCTCAGGTGTCTGGCCCTGTGGCACCTGTGAGAGAACGCCTTGCCGCAGACGTCGCACTCGAAGAAAGCGTCCGTCCACCGTCGGCTGCGTGGATCCTGTGGTCACTCCCTCCCCTTCCGTCTTCTGCTCAGAGCATCCAGAGGCTCGGTCTGCGGCTCTGCGCGTGCCTGGAAGAGGCGTGGTCGGCTTCAGCAGAGTGGAGTGGCCGTTGGGTCGGCAGCCACTGCGTCTGACGGTGACGGCCGCCTACCAAAGAGGGCCGTGGCTGGAGGCCTCACGACTGATCAGCGGAGACAACGCCATCGTCGAGAAGAAAGAGCAGCTTCTCCACCAGTTGCGTCCATCATTGTGTATTGTATCATTGTCTACACCACCATTGTGTAGAAGTGAGAGAAATTGTTCTTTTGTGCTCTTTTACGCTTCTTGCTACTGACTGATCCTACTCACACAGGCAGTTCCTAGTCGAAGTTGTACTGGACTATTGGCGGATATGTATGTTCTCTTTCGCTCATGTACTTGGCCCTAGGCCGTGCTCTTTGACTCCACTGCCATCTCCGCATGATCTCTCACTCGTAGTTTTGTACAATGTCGTGTGAGCCTCGATCGCTTCCTGGGGACTGGACTTTTGTTGTGATGTTTGCAAGTGCACGCCAGTTCTGCAGAAGGCCGAGTGTTCTGGAAGACGTCCTTTGTCGCTGCAGAGAAAACGATGCTGGTACGGCACTTAGGAAAGCAGTCTAGTCTCGTATACATTCTTGAAACAAGACAACGCAGAGGCAACCGCTGCATGCCAATGCCATGCGTTCCAGGGCCCCCAGGAATGACTGCATATCGCTTACGTCTGGGAACAGCGTGCCAGTCAGGGATCGATTCATCATTCAAAACACTTTCTCATTATTGCACCAGAGAAGCGTATGAAAGAAGACATAAAGCGAAACTTCGCCAAGTCAAAGGAATGGTCTCACGTCGCCTTCTGATGTGGCTGCTGGTGACGAGCGGCTGCGCCGTCGTTCGCTGCAGAGCTGGGTGAGTTTGTGCTGGCAGATTCTACTCGATGGCAAGCATACCCTCCACTGTTTCACACCAGGGAGGCCAAGCTCGCCGGTTCTCAAGATCAATTGGGCTGCCTGAGTGCGTTCTACCTGGCGAACGGACGGTGGCAGGTGCAGCACAACGCTCCGAGCGAGGAAAACAGCGGCATCAAGCGGAAATGTATTCGGCTGCGGCGCGGTTCCCAGCAGCCCTGCCACCACATCCGCAGCTCAAGTGATGTCCAGCGTTAATTCAGCGCTAGTGGTCGCCTTGGCGCCCTCGACAACGCGTTTACGGGTTTCAGGCGAGTTGACTTCCATGGGAGTGGACTACGCGAGCGAGCTCTTCTTCTGCTGCTCCTTCGACATCGGCATCTGCAACGAGCCAGAAACGCAGGCGCGCTCACATGCGGCCTCTGTGTGGAGGAAGGAGGGCAGGATAGGCTGCTGGCTGTCTCCCACGACGCCCCACTTCGAAGACGACCGCGGCAAGCAGCCCTACTGTCTCAACGTCCACGAGTAAGGGCTTCGCTGTTTCCTGAATATCCAACTCTCTCAACCACTGTCTGGCCTTTGCAGGAGGAACGCTCAGATGAGCCAGATGTGTCCAACGAGCGCCAAAATACGGTCGGCGTGCCAAACAAAGTTGGTCGTAGTCGGCCAACTTATGTGCGCAAAGGCGATGGGAGAGAAAACACGAGGCGAAGAAGCCTTCTGCTTCCAACATGAGCTGAAGACGAAGTGGATCTGCTGCTGCAAGACCCCCTTCTGCAACAACTTCGATGTGAACAGAGAGATGGATCCGCAACGGCAGAGTCGTCCCGGTGCCATCACACGTTCACGCACGCTTCCTGCCACCAGTGTCGCGCCGACGACCACGACATCGGCCGGGCTGCCAACGACGACGACCACAACCGCCACTCCAACAACAACACCTATTATTTCCTCTCCTTCTACAACCACCCTAGCTTCTCTTCCACCTTTGACCACGACCACTATCCCTCCTCCAACAAAGGGTCCAAGTGCCACGGCGACTCCGAGAAGCACAACAGCTCCCTCTTCAACAGCAGCAGCTACTACTCATTCGAAGATGACGTCACTCACACCAAGAATGGCCACTTCTGTCATCCGTCAGGGGGCGACTGTTTTGCCCAGTTCGAAGGGGCACAGTACCACTGTTTCTACTGCCACCACAACCACCACCACTGGAATGGCCTCAACTCGTGCGTTTGAAGAAGCGGCTGGGACCTCTGAAACCACTGCAGGTCCACGGGAAACGTCGATCGCCAGCCGAACGACCACAGTAAGCTCTGCTGCAGTGGACACCGCCGCTACAACATCCACGTCCAATTTCACTGCCAAAGGAAGCGGCAGTACCACCATTTCCGAAAGAGGAACCACAACGACGAAGGCAGAAGATGGGATGGCAGCTTGGCAGTTGGGATTGCTCATTGGGCTAAGCGGTCTGGTGGTTGTGCTGCTCTGCGCAGCCGCCGCTTCCTTCGTCCACTATCGCAGGCGCAGAGCGAAGAAGGAGAAGCTGCGTCAAGCTCAGAAGCGCCAGAATTCGCCAGAAGACGGGAAGCGAAGCAAGTCGGCGAGTACAGTACCCTGGTGGAAGCGAAGCATTCAGCGCCCCAGAAAGCAGCCACTTATGGGAGAGCGCAAGGCAACCACGGAAGACGGAGCTGAATGCATCGTGCCGCCGTCAAACGTAGACAAAGTCACGACCAAATTGCTAGAGGAGCGTGTGAAGATTGCCGATTCTATTCCACCGCAGAAGGCGACATCCAGGCCTCAGTCTCACTATTGGCTCGAACGCGAAACGGCGCTGCATACGGACTACACAGAAAATGGCAAGGAATCCATTTACGAACCGCAGTCGCTGCCCGAGTCTTCCGTGGGAAAGGTACTGTAACTCCGAGGCTACTGTAGCACCAGTATTCAAAATGCAACTCGTTCCCATTCAGGCGGAGTCGGAAACCGTCCAGGCGACTGTTCACGAGCTGGAGATGGGAGTGGTCGCTGACGTGACGACGACTGCCGCCACAGCGACCGAATCGACTGAAGCTCAAGAGATGGAGGAGAATGGAAGCAGTGATACTCTGGATGATTCGCTGCTTTAGTTTTCTCAGCCCGTTCCGTTGCAGTAACTCGATTTTGCTGTGATTGCACTTTTACTTATCTAGGGGGAGAAACCGACATTGTGAATTCTATTGTCTGGAATCTTTGATTGGTGGTTGAATATTGCACCTAGTACGCAGTCCACCATACTGTAGTTCAAGCGGCCGACTTTTACGTAGCACTGACTAACGCAAAACTTTGCGGCCTTTGCAACGTCATGGCGACCAGAAAGAAGAGAGGGGCGAGTGGCGGAAGGGGAGGAGGAGCATCGGCCAACAACAGAAGTTTTATGGACAAGAGCGACAAGAAGAGCCAGAAGGAAGGAGTTAGTAAAGTTAGTAGGTAGGAGTGCTTTCACTGAGATTTGTCGAATAAACGATATTTTGCCCTATGAACTACTATTTGCCGAACCAAGTGCCAGTCATCTACTGATGAGGACTAGCCACCAAAACTCAGCCAGCGCTTGTCGTTTGAAGTATAACTGGGAACTTGATGGTACGAAAGCTGTTGTGATACCTGTGTGTCACGTGTTCTATACGTCAAGCCACCCCCAGTCGCAGTCCCAAACAACGTGTCCTACTACAATTCGAAATGAATTGTAGTATAGTATAGTATAGTACTAGAGCCTTTAGCCCGTAGGAGAATCTCTATGGTCAAAAGCCCATGGGTAGTCTGCAGAGCATGAAGGAGAAAACTCAATCATCGAATTCAGCGTACCGAAGAACATTGCAGTTAGATCTCAAGTCATTTGACACTGCGCCCCTGTCAGGGCCTCTGTTTAGGATCGCACCAGCTCCTGTGCCTGTAAATACACAATAGACACTTGGGTTTAGCCCGTAGGGGATTTCAGAGAGATCTCAAGTCATTTGACCCTGTGCCCCTGCCAGTGCCTACATTTAGGATCGCACCAGCTCTGATGCCTGTAAATACACAGTAGACGCTTGCGTTTAGACCGTAGACATTTGGGTTTAGCCCGTAGGTGATTTCAGATAGATCTAAAATCATTTGACATAGATCCAGAATAGTTTGATGCTGTGCCCCTGCCAGTGCAAGCAGTGCCTGTGAATACACGTTGGAGTCTCACAACGACAACTCTTTAGTGAATGGTGACGCTATGAAGCGCCTTTGGCGCGAAATGAAATGTCAGTCACAGCGTATGGCGCCATCTGTGTTCAGAATGTACTGTGCAGTCGATATTTTCGTGATTTCCATGGAATTTAGACATCGGCCAAAGTCCACAATAGGACGTTTTCTATTCCAGGCCAAGGCGGTTCTTTTGATGTATAGATCATCGCGATCCGTCAACGCTGTCGAGAGTTATCGTGTTAACAAACAGACAAACAAACAAACAAACAGACACACTCTATGCCGCTTAGTATATAGGACTAGAGCCTTCAGCCCGTAGGAGAATCTCTATGGTCAATAGCACATGGGCAATCTGCAGAGCGTGAAGGATATAACACAATCATTAAATTCAGTGAGTACAGGACATTAAAGTTAGATCTTAAGTCATTTGACACTGTACCCCTGCCAGGGTCTACATTCAGAATCACACCATAGCCCACAGGACATTTCAGATAGATCTCAAGTCATTCGACCCTGTGCCCCTGCCAGTGCCTACGTTTAGGATCGCACCAGCTCCTGTGCCTGCAAATACACAATAGACGCTTGGATTTAGCCCATAGACTATTGGGTTTAGCCCATAGGACATTTCAGATAGATCTCAAGTCATTCGACCCTGTGCCCCTGCCAGTGCCTACATTTAGGATCGCACCAGCTCCCGTGCCTGTAAATACACCATAGACACTTGGGTTTAGCCCATAGACATTTGGGGTTAGCCCGTAGGAGATTTCAGATAAATCTAAAATCATTTGACATAGATCCAGGATAGTTTAGATGCTGTGCCCCTGCCAGTGCATGCAGTGCCTGCGAATACACTTTCGAGTCTCACAACGACAACTCTTTAGTGAATGGTGACACTGTAAAGCGCCTTTGGCGCAAAATGAAACGTCAGTCGCAGCGTGTGGTGCCTTCTGTGCTCAGAATGTACTGTGCAGTCGATATTTTCATGATTTTTATGGAATTTGGACATCAGCCAAAGTCCACAATAGGACGTTTTCTATTCCAGACCAAGGCGGTTCTTTTGATGTATAGATCTCCAGGATCCGTCAACCCTGTCAAGAGTTATCGTGTTAACAAACAGACAAACAGACACACTCTATGCCGCTTAGTATATAGGATAGCCCTACAGATCCTTATTGTAGTATAGTATAGTATAGTATGGCATCCTGGAAATGCATTGTAGTATACCTAGTACTACAATTCTAATTATAGTATAGAGGTACCAATAACGACTAGAATAGGGGCCAATTGTTGTAAATCTTGTTCAAATATATTCTACAGGAGATATAGTGAAGCTGTATTACCATCATTCGTGACACGTGACGAGTCGACTAGCAGCCTCTAGGCATCAAATTGGCTATATATGAATCAGAAACTCCGTAATTTTTGAGGAATTTACTGCTTTCCTCTATACTACAATTAATTGTAGTATATACTACAAATAATTGTAGTATAGGCCGAATTGTAGTATAGTATAGTATAATACTACAATTCCGGACTAAATTGTAGTATAGTATAGTATGTCATACTATACTATACTATACTATTATACTACAATTCATTATAGTATAGTAGGACACGTTGGTCCCAAAGTGTTTAGACATTAGAACCAAATCTTGTCAAAAGTTACCCCGCGCGACTATCGGGGCAGCGATCGCTTCGGCTGGCGCGGTTTCCCTTTCACTGCCTCTGCGCTACAAAGGATTACACTGCCGTACACTAATGATGCTTCACTTGTGCAGGCGGCACGCGCGAATTAGAACTGGTTGGTTCGCCCTTTGCGACCGATAAATAGCAGAACAAGAACTGTTCTGCACACAAGAGGCTGCGCAACTGATGGCATTGGCAGTGGCATTGGTAGCTGCGCTGTGGCTGACGACTGTTGTTGGAGAGATCTTGGAGTGCGGCCGTCAGACCATCAAGCCCAAAATAGAAGGCACGAAATGCCGCAACGAAACGCTCGCCTATGTGGTGACTAACTCGAGCGCCCACCCATATTCTTGGCCGTGGTTCGCCCAGCTGAGATTCCCCCAAGGCAACAACAGGTGGATCAACAAGTGTGGTGGGACCATCATCAGCGAGGACGCGGTGCTCACCGCTGCGCACTGCTTCTTTCTAGATGAATATCTCAAGGGCAAGAGGTTTGCACTTTTTGGCGTTTCGTGCAAACTTAGCGCGGCAGGCAGGCAGGCAGGCAGGCAGGCAGGCAGGCAGGCAGGCAGGCAGGCAGGCAGGCAGGCAGGCAGGCAGGCAGGCAGGCAGGCAGGCAGGCAGGCAGGCAGGCAGGCAGGCAGGCAGGCAGGCAGGCAGGCAGGCAGGCAGGCAGGCAGGCAGGCAGGCAGGCAGGCAGGCAGGCAGGCAGGCAGGCAGGCAGGCAGGCAGGCAGGCAGGCAGGCAGGCAGGCAGGCAGGCAGGCAGGCAGGCAGGCAGGCAGGCAGGCAGGCAGGCAGGCAGGCAGGCGGGTGCAGGCAGGCGGGTGCAGGCAGGCAGAGTGCCGAATTTCAGCCGATTTGAAGTCGCCGCGGGCATTCACTACATGGACGTGAAGGATCAGGATAGCGACACGAGGCAGGCGGTCGCCGCTACGCCAGCTTCGGTCCATATCCACCCCCACTATAACATGACCACGTGGAAAAACGACTTGGCTATCGTGCGCCTCAACCAGAGGTTCAACTGGACAACGTACGTGCGCCCCATCTGCCTTCCCGAAGCGCGGGAGTTGCTACCGAGCTCCTGTGTAGTCACGGGGTTCGGCGTCACACACCAGACGGTTTGGGGCGAGGTCGAGAACTCGTCGAGCTTCCTCAGACAGGCGACTTTACCGCTGTTGCCCATCGATGAGTGCCAAGAATTTTGGAGGTGGGCGCAACAGCCCTTTGCAAATGCAATTGTCAGCCTGTGTGAAACGAGGCTCTCCACATGAAGGCAGCAAGACGCGTCCGTGGCAGACAACAGTATCTGCACACGGGGAATGTGCAGAGGAACCTGCGACGGCGATTCGGGAAGTGGTCTCGTCTGCAGGAATCACTACAAGGGTGCTGTACCTTCAAAATAGCCTGCTAATAATTGTGGCATCGAATGGAAGTCAGTCACTTCAGATGGCAAGACAGGCCCATGGTGGCTAGCCGGAGTTGTCTCTTTCGGCGCCGCCGACTGCGACACGTCGTATCCAAACGTCTTCGTGCGAGTCTCCAGCCAGCTGCAGTGGATCAAGGATTCTGTCAGCGGCCTGCCTTCTCAAAGAGGTTAACTACGCACGAGCTGCAGTGACACTTGTGATGTGATTAGAGCTCAACACGCCAGACCGCACCGAAATAACTCATCGGACGGCCTGCCTTGAATGTAGGTGTGGTCGTGCGAACGCGTCACCGGCACGCATTTTGGTTCGACTAACACAAACTGTGTGCGCCGATAGAATCGCGCAAGTGTCATGTGGCGGGTGGCACATCCGGTACGTGCAGCTGCAGAAACAACAAAACGTTCTGTGTTTCAGACCGTTCCATTCTCATCATCGGAGGATATGAAGGGGGCCGGGGAACTGCCTCAATTCTGGACTTTCAACCGTCGGCCAATCGACTCGTTCAATGGAGGGCGTCACTGCCTCGCCATTCGTTTGGGACACCCACCATGGCGGCCACCACAGGGGACAATGCCTTTATGGTCATCGATTCGTATAGAAAGAGGACGTGGAGATGGAACGATAGCGAAGACGCGCTGGAGTTTGCCTGGGCTGCCAATCTGACCGGAATTGGGCGAGGCAGGGCGCAGTGGGGAGCCTGGAGTGGTGAGTCTCTTCAATGTAGGAGCTTCGACGAGACTGTACAGTGGTGGTGTGAGGAGCACGCTCCAGCACATAACAAGGGAAAGAAGGCAGGACGTCTTAGGCCTGAGTGCAGCGCCTGAAGCGACCATGATTGATGGCTGAAGTGACCACGTTTGGTGGCTGTGCCGCTGCACTGGCCAGGCTTCATGTCTGGTGTAACCATGGTTGATGACTGAAGTGCTCACAGTGGTTGAAGTACCCGGATCAAGTGGTCTGGATTGATAACTGATTTGCCATGATTGATGGCTGAAGCCGCGATTGATTGACGCTGAGCAATTGACCGTATGCGTATAGTGGCCGATGGTTGTTGACTGTGACAAGTGACGATTTTCTGTGTACATACCACACTCTTTCTTCTGGCGACCGCTTCTTTCTATGTAGCCGCGCCAAGTGCGCCAGCTACTCCCCAGCGCTTGACGTCTGGCAGAGCATAGAATTCAGTGCGAATTTCCTGTTCTACGCTGCTGGCCCTTCACCTCCGTCTGGTCTAGTTGGGGGCGACGCCGTCTCACACGACGGCTCGATTTACGTCTTTGGAGGGCGCATAGCCGGAGGTGATATTGAGAACTACGTGAGGCGCCTGGACGTCTCAGGGTTGCGCTGGACGCCCATGATGGGCATGAACAGTCCCAGGGCGGCGGCCAGGGCTGCAGTCATGCCTGGCGCAGCATCCACAGACGCCGACGTCGTCATCTGCGGGGGCTTCAGCTGGTTGGTAGACATGCCCGAAGGAGAGCACTCGTGCGAGCGCTACTCGCTGAAGGCCGAGAGCTCGGCAGGTGGGCGCAATTTGTGCCGCGAGGGGATGCTGTAGTCCTTGAACAACTGTGGTTCAAATGCCATGCAGTGCTGTTTGAACTACAGTGAAATCTCCAGCAACTGTCGCCTTCATGCGAGTCGGTAAAGTAGCCTACGTGTGTTCTGTTTGTTAGTGTGGCTGCGGCCAGGCGTCAACGACCAGCGAAGCGACGTAAGCAGTTGCAGCAGCTCTATCTGCTACATACATGTGCCCAGTTTGCCGTAAATTCACAGTGGAGCCTACAATCTCCACAAAACATCTTCAGAATTCCCGTCCATGAACCTGCGTCGCTTCTCCCACGCGCTGGTCGAGTGGGGCGGCGCTCTCTACGCCATCGGAGGGTGGAATCGACTGGACTTTCACGACTCCATCGAGATGTGGGAACCTTCCACCAATCACTGGACGTTGCTCGACGTCAAATTGCCCAAGGGCAGAGTCAACTTTGCTACGGTGGTGTATTAGACCGAATTGGACTGAAATCGTTCATCCGAATTGTGAAGTGATGAAGAAGTGTATTGCATGTGAAGCACTGCGAACTGCGACCAAGCATGGCAGATAGTTCAGATCGAGCTGTTTATATTCCAACACCGCAATCTACCTACTTGCGTCCACTAATGTCACAACACTCATGTGCGCACCACACTAATGTACCTCCAAAACGTAATCGCACACTGGCTACATTCACGACACGAGAGAGCAATCGAGACAGTTCGAGGTAACGTTCTACCAAACAGTACACCGAACAGCGCACCTCGCATAAGCAGCTGCCAAATCAGAATCGAATTGCGGCGGTACACCACTAACACACGACTTCGTCAAAGCAGCAACGTAGCAACGTAGAGAATCGGCGTAGGCGGAAGAAATCGACTGAGGCAACCTTGTCGTCGAGATACTAGACTCCGTTCAGCACGATTGAGAGGGAGAGTATTATACGCGCCACAAAAGAAATGTGAATTCTTACCCTATCTTACGACACCGAGCGGCATGGAATGCGCCAAAGATGTGCTGACTACTCGAGCAGGCTAGTAGGCACCGAATACACCACACCAACAAGGACAACTTTCGACTTCGTATGCGTGACTCACGCCACAGAAACTCCGCTGGAAGACAAAGGCCGAGAGGCGCTTATCGCAGTAACTGGCCGACGACCGACACGGTGCCCTGCAGCAACTCGCTCATGCCTTGGGCGACTTGGACGGTGCTCTGAGCGCACAACAGGCCCAGCAACCCGGAAACCGCATCGTGGCCGTGGCCCACGCCCCTAGTGGCGTCGACGGCGCCGTTGTGCTCAGCCGCCTTTTCGATCGCCCGGGCGATGATAGCACCGAGCTTGTTGGCGAAGATGTCGGCCGCCTTCACGAGGGCGACGGCGTTGGCCCGGCCCAGCTCCAGGTCGGCGGCTGACTTCAAGCCGGCAGCCTTGTAGACGCCGTAGCTGGCGACGCCCACGGCGCCCACCACGCTGGCGCCGACGACGACGTGCTTTATGACAGCGACGCGTTCGGGAGTGAGGAACGGCCGGGGGCCCTCTGAATGATCGTCGCGCACTGCGTTGTTGAGTCGAGTCGTTTCAATCAAGCGAAACGAGTAAAAGCGCTTCACACCTTGCGTGGTCTGCGTCGAGGTCGAATTCGCTCGATTCGGTGCCGAAACGGCGCCACCCATCTCTGGAGCCATATTCTTCAGCAGAAGCGTAGGAGCACTTGACAAATAGCGAAACTGCAGCGGCAACTAGTACAGAACCGCGATTCCGGAAGCGATTGAGAAACTGCTTGAGTGAACACTGAACAGAATGTCCTGACGACGCCGAATGCAAACCTTATCGCACTGCGCACGCCGCGCGCCGCGTCGGTGGGTGTAGCGTTGGCAAGCTTGGGGTGACGCGCATCGTCGTTTACAGGTACGTAACTACATCACTAGCGAAACGCGGACGCGACGACACATACAGTAGAGTACCAGTGCCGTGATTGCGGAAGGTTGCCGGAGCTCCGCGCGTGCCGTTCTATCGCTTCTTCCACCTGAAGTAGTAGTCTAAGTAAATCAAATGCAACAATAAAATTAGATAACGTTCACTACATATGTACCTACTCCATATCACAACAAAGGTATGGAATAGGTTAAACTGCACACAATCTTTAAAGACAAAAGCCTACAACCAGGCAAGTCGTCCGGGGGACGCAGTATACTCCACAAATTTGAACTCCTACGCACGATGACTCCTCTCCTGTTGTGGTCTCCTGACACCCCCAATCGCAAAACTAATGCCGAATTCGTGTTCTACATCTCAGAATACCCCAGAATCGACATACAACACCCCTAACTTCCTATGGACTTGCAGAACCAAAATTCTGCACTTGGGGTACGGTAGCATGCGAATTCGTCATAGGTACGCTTAAACATCATCTAAACGCTAAACGAATGCCAAATTCGTAATCAGCGCCCCCGAAAACCCCGAAATCGAGTAAAATATCGCGGAAGTCGACCCAACACCCAATATTCAAATGGACGCGGCAGGGTTACTGTAGCTCTGCAAGTTTGCCAGAAACACTTTTCTGGACCAGATTTCAACGTAGAATCGTTTAAAACCACTTTTGAACCGATTCGGCAACGCATTCGAGCGCTACAGACGCCGTAACGCAATAATCGCAATTTTCGACCCCGGAGTCAAAAAAGTTCCACCAAGATAACTTTTTTGTGTTTCGACCGATTTTCTTCGTTTATGGCTCATTCGATAGAGGACATCTGGGAAGGAGCACCAAAAGCGGTCTCGCCGCTCTAGCTGCTACCTAGTCCGCACAGCAGCCCGTCAAAGTCGGAAAAGTACCAAAAATCGCGAATTTTTCAAATTTGGCGCCAAAATGGGTCCCGCAGCGATCCAATTCTTTTTTTGCGTGTTCGGTACTATTGAGGGCTACAACATATCAAAAGATAGTATATACCATTATATGCAACTTTTTCGAGTTCTACCCTGTGTAACCCATTTTTCAGTACTTTGAAAAAATAAATTTTTGAATTTCCCGCCAACGGGGTCCCGGAGCGTGACCCCGTTTGGTGTCCACCCTGCCCACTTACTAGGCCTACCCAACGCAAAAGACCGTTTGCAAATCGGCCGCTGCACGCGCGAACCCCATCCGGTCCAAATTACTGCGTTTCGCGCACAAACGCTATACACTCCACACTTTTTTGTGGAGTATAAAAATTACTTCCTATTGACATCAAGTTACTCCCTAAAGTGGTATTAAGTTACAAATTTGAACCGCCTATCTCATTAAAACTTTGTAATTACTCAAAAACTCTTAAAAATTTTGACATAGACAATTACACTGTAACGCCATGTGAGTGTTCAACTTCGAAATATAGTTACTTACCTACTGGACATATAGTAACTGGTGGTCTTGAAATAATTAAAAGTCAAGAATTACGCAATTTATTCAAAAAAGGTTCAAAATATCGCCTTCCACAACCAATAGACTACTCTCAAGTTCGAAATTCTTCCTTGGAAACGCTGGACAACTTTTTGTCTTGCCTCAACAAAAAGTTAAAACTTACTGATGCACAGACTATGGCATATAAAGTTAGGTTTACCAAAATTTTGCAAAATAGAATCAGTTTTTTAGTCAAACACAATAGTACTGGTACATCAATAAATAAACTTCATACATTACATAGAGATATACAGGAACTACATAAGAAATTTGTATGTGTACCAGCTGACAAAGCAAGTAATAACTATGTCATTATCTGCAAGAATTACTATCTTTTAACAATGTGCAAAGTTCCCCCCTGCTGGGGGGTAAGGACAGGTGAATTTGTTCGCCCTAAAGAAGACTGATGATGAACAGGCTGTGTATCTCAGATGACTTCGGGCACTCTACTACACGAACAAATTCAGCGTGCTCTGTTCACGCGCACGGCGCTTATCACGTGCGCACAACGTACATGCGGAGTACGCTATCTACCACTATCAAAACGTGTGTGCTTCAGTGCCTGCCACCGCATCTCACACAACACAATGTCTGCACTCAGCGCAACGCGAGGGTGGTGGACACCATGCTCTAACCCCCACTTTGACCGCTCAACCATGCACGCAAGCAGAGGGCTTCACATGCTAACAGAGCTTCTGGAGGTATTAACGTTGGTAAATGCACATTCTGCACTAATGCTGGGTAAGCGCTTTGCAGTACACACACAAACGACAAACAAAGAGACCCATAATTTGGTGAGAGTTGGGCACCCATATACAGAGCACGCTGAATTTGTTCGTGTAGTAGAGTGCCCGAAGTCATCTGAGATACACAGCCTGTTCATCATCAGTCTTCTTTAGGGCGAACAAATTCACCTGTCCTTACCCCCCAGCAGGGGGGAACTTTCCTGAAATACACACCCTGTCCATGTCCACAGAGTGGACACCTAGGGGGGGGGGGGGGGGGGGAATGTGGGCGTAGAGCAGGTTTGTTGAGAGGCGACATAGACAGGTCTGCTTTGAAAGGATTGCTGTTGTAGGTGTGGGGACACAGACAGGTCTGGCCACAGGAGGTTGGATGCACAGACAGGTCTGGCCACAGGAGGTTGGATGCACAGACAGGTCTGGCCACAGGAGGTTGGATGCACAGACAGATCTGGCCTCAGGAGGTTGGATGCACAGACAGCTACGACTATACGAATTACGATTTCGTCATAACGTCATTCTGTCACCCACCACCCTTCTGGAGTCCACCCACGACACCTCCAATACATATCACCATTCTACAGTTCATTTGACATTGACTATACGAATTTACGATTTCGTCATAATGTCATTCTGTCATCCACCACCCTTCTAGAGTCCACTCTCAACACCTCCATTACATATGACCACTCTATAGTTCATTTTGAAATTGACTATACGAATTTACGATTTCGTCATAATGCTGTTCCGTCACCCACCACCCTTCTAGAGTCCACTCTCAACACCTCCAATACATATCACCACTGTACAGTTCATTTCGACATTGACTATACAAATTTTACGGCTTCGTCATAATGTCATACTGTGCTGGTTCCAACCTTTGGGCATCCATATCTCAAGAACCAAACAACCTAGGAAGATGAAATGTTTTACACATTTGTTCACCCTATGGTAGGCTAGATCGGATCACTTTAATTGGCGCCCCAGCCTGCACCATTAGAGCTCGGCGTAAGTCAGCCAAGATCCGCGCGAGTACTGGTTTCAACCTTTGGGCATCCATATCTCAAGAACCAAACAACCTAGGAAGATGAAATGTTTTACACATTTATTCACCCTATGGTGGTCTAGACCGGATCACTTCGATTGGCGCTCCAGCCTGCACCACTAGAGCTCGGCCATCTTGAGCCGAGCCCCGAACTCGAACCGGAAGTAATGGCTGGGACCATGTAACTTTTTTTTACGCAACCTAGAAAGATGAAATGTTTTACGCATTTGTTCACCTTATGATGCACTTTGGTGGTCAACTTCGATTGGCGGCCCAGCATGCACCACTAGAGCTCGGCCGTCTTGAGCCAAGCCCCGAACCCGAACCGGAAGTAACGGTTGGGACCATGTAACTTTTTTCTTACGCAACCTAGAAAGATGAAATGTTTTACGCATTTGTTCACCTTATGATGCACTTTGGTGGTCAACTTCGATTGGCGGCCCAGCATGCACCACTAGAGCTTGGCCGTCTGCCAAGCCCCGAACCCGAACCGGAAGTAACGGTTGGGACCATGTAACTTTTTATTTAGGCAACCTAGAAAGATGAAATGTTTTACGCATTTGTTCACCTTATGATGCACTTTGGTGGTCAACTTCGATTGGCGGCCCAGCATGCACCACTAGAGCTCGGCCGTCTTGAGCCAAGCCCCGAACCCGAACCGGAAGTAACGGTTGGGACCATGTAACTTTTTTCTTACGCAACCTAGAAAGATGAAATGTTTTACGCATTTGTTCACCTTATGATGCACTTTGGTGGTCAACTTCGATTGGCGGCCCAGCATGCACCACTAGAGCTTGGCCGTCTGCCAAGCCCCGAACCCGAACCGGAAGTAACGGTTGGGACCATGTAACTTTTTATTTAGGCAACCTAGAAAGATGAAATGTTTTACGCATTTGTTCACCTTATGATGCACTTTGGTGGTCAACTTCGATTGGCGGCCCAGCATGCACCACTAGAGCTCGGCCGTCTTGAGCCAAGCCCCGAACCCGAACCGGAAGTAACGGTTGGGACCATGTAACTTTTTTCTTACGCAACCTAGAAAGATGAAATGTTTTACGCATTTGTTCACCTTATGATGCACTTTGGTGGTCAACTTCGATTGGCGGCCCAGCATGCACCACTAGAGCTTGGCCGTCTGCCAAGCCCCGAACCCGAACCGGAAGTAACGGTTGGGACCATGTAACTTTTTATTTAGGCAACCTAGAAAGATGAAATGTTTTTCGCATTTGTTCACCTTATGATGCACTTTGGTGGTCAACTTCGATTGGCGGCCCAGCATGCACCACTAGAGCTCGGCCGTCTTGAGCCAAGCCCCGAACCCGAACCGGAAGTAACGGTTGGGACCATGTAACTTTTTTCTTACGCAACCTAGAAAGATGAAATGTTTTACGCATTTGTTCACCTTATGATGCACTTTGGTGGTCAACTTCGATTGGCGGCCCAGCATGCACCACTAGAGCTTGGCCGTCTGCCAAGCCCCGAACCCGAACCGGAAGTAACGGTTGGGACCATGTAATTTTTTATTTAGGCAACCTAGAAAGATGAAATGTTTTACGCATTTGTTCACCTTATGATGCACTTTGGTGGTCAACTTCGATTGGCGGCCCAGCATGCACCACTAGAGCTCGGCCGTCTTGAGCGGGACTTAGCCAAAATTTCGGCCAATTTTTCATCGGGCCCCACGGCCGCAACACTTAACCGACCCCGTTGATTTTTTAATACAAAAAATGCCATTACTAGACAATTCTAACGAGCCAACAACCACTCTCCTAGCTAGTACCGTTCGCGAGAACGAGGCCGAAAGCCTTCCGATCAGTACAAGATCGCTGAATTTTTCGACAGTTTTCATTTAATATCTCGGGAACCACCCAACCGATTTGGCTGAAATTTGAGCACAATACTTCTTGTTACTATGAACATCTTTGGTGAAAATTTCAGCCCGATCGGTTAAGTCTACCTATATGACGTAGTACTAACCCCTAGTCCCTGGGGGCGCACTGGCCTCCGGCCGAACAAATTGGGTTGAGCGCTTACGCGCTCAACCC
>JASAMZ010002061.1:0-47627 GCA_030248115.1 Linhomoeus sp. GSCO2_2 | reverse complement strand
AACTAGCGTGCTTTCCCGTTGCAGAAGAATTTGTGTCATGTGATTAGCACGGTATTTGTATCGTCTGCCAATGTGCTTGTTCAAGGCGCTGCTGGGGTACCTCATTTCAACGGTCAGTTCGGCGAAATAGTCGCTCAAGCGGCTAGAATTGCCTGCGTGAGCATTGCCGTGCTGTCCATCATCAGCATTCGTATCGTATGGCAGTGCGCTTGTGCAAGGCTCTGCTGGGGTACATCGTTCCAATGGTAGTTTGGCGAAGTAGTCCCTCAAACAGCTAGAATTGCCTGCGCGAGCATTGCTGTACTGTTCATCACCAGCATTCGTATCGTCTACCTATGTACTTCTGCACGGCCAATGCGTAGTTTAGCATGAAAGGGCACGTCGAGAGCTTTCACCTGACATGTCGATTCGGATTACCACTCTACGACGTAAAGCGGGCCGATTGTCCTGTTGCTGTTGCAGAGCGGGCCGATTGTCCTGTGCAAGATCTGTCCTGTTGCAAGGTCTGTTCTGTCGAAAGATCTGTCCTGTTGAAAGATCTATCCTGTTGCAAGATTTGTCCTGTTGCAAGATCTGTCCTGTTGCAAGATTTGTCCTGTTGCAAAATCTGTCCTGTTGCAAGGTCTGTCCTGTTGCAAAATCTGTCCTGTTGCAAAGTCTGTCCTGTTGCAAAGTCGGTCCTGTTGCGAAGTCTGTCCTGTTGCAAGATCTGTCCTGTTGGAGAAGGTCTGTCCTGTTGCGAGCCAATGGCGCTCGTCTCCTCGCGCGACCATCCTGTTGCAACGTCTGTACTGTTGCAACATTTGTCCTGTGCTGGTCGCCTCGCCCGACGATCCTGTTGCAACGTGTGTACTGTTGCAACATTTGTCCTGTTGCAGAAAGTCTGTCCTGTTGCAAGCCAACATCACGGACTGCCTCGCGAACGCGCCGTACAAAGCGGCGCGCAAAAGAAATGCTAGAGAGCGGGCCGATTGTCCTGTTGCAAGATCTGTCCTGTTGCAAGCGAAATAGTCGCTGAAGCGGCTAGAATTGCCTGCGCGAGCATTGTCGTACTATTCGGCTCTGTTGCAATTGCGCATTGCTAGCCTCTCTGTTGAACCGCGCACTGCCGCATCGTTCGCCTTTGCAAGACTCTGCTACAGTGCATTGCCGTACTGTTCAGGCAGTGCCTGCGTTGAACGCAGGCAGCAACAGGCGGCGCTGGCCGCGCAGCGATTGATTGCCGCCGCTGGCGTCCCGCTGGCGTCTAGGCGCGCGCGTGCTGAAGCTTCGCGTGGCGAAGTGCTAGCGAGGCAAGCGCATGCTGAAGCGTCGCGTGGCGAAGTGCTAGGAAGGCAAGCGTACTCGGACGGACGGACAGACAAAACACCTAGCTGGCATAGTAATGTAGAGATACATGAGGCATGAGCTTGTAATGGCTGTGAAAGAGTGATCTTGTTGAGCGCAACTCATGCGCAAAATTGTGATTGTGGTAAATTCACAAGTACGACTTTGGGCTAATTCATGTGAATTCTGACTAATACCCAGCCACTTCAACCATCCTCTTTTGGTTTCTCACACAAGCGCCAGTAGACATTGCCTCAGGAGCCGTTCTTTGTTCAATTTCCCTTTTGGGGAGAGCGAAATCGCCAGTAGTCACTCATACATCTGTGCGCCCTTTTCCCTTTATTCAATTCTTTGTTAGTTCTCTGCCATGGTAGAGAAGCGCCGAAATCCTATTTCTAGGGGCGCCTTAGGTGTTTTCTGTGCTATACACTATGTGCTAATTCCTTGGGATTAGGGATCTACTAGTCAGAGCTAAACTCACACCTCTGTTGCACCCAGTTTAAACTGTGCTTCTAGTCCGTGCCAGCGCAAAATGTCGCCCCGTAGGACAGTGTACCACTCATTGCTGTGCAACCGAATCAGTATGGATGTGACGCTTGAAAAGGAGGCAAGATCCAACAGCGATGTCCACTTTCAGTGCGTCAGAAGCAGACAAATTCGACTGAGGGTCAGAAGAAAGCAAGGGGACCACACTTCGGTGCCAGGTAATAATACGATAGCATTTGTATAGCGAATTACGGTACTTATCAACTGTCAAAAGGTAATTCTTGCTCGCCAAAGTCTCAAAACTCTGAAGTTCACACCTGGACTCCAGTGACGCATCTGTCGGGTCATAGGTATCTGTCCGCGCCTTGCAATGCACACTCAAAGCGGTTTTTGCCCAGAAAATTCTCCTTCGAGGTTGTAACCTGAGAATGTGCTATGCCGCCAGCCGTTAGGCTCCCTCTGCTGATACTGCGGCTAGAAACAGTGCCCTGTCTTCTGCTATGAGAAAGGTGTATGTGTGTGTGTGAGAAAGCGCGCCGTTTAACCTGATATTCGCAAAATTGCCTTATGTATTGGTAATCCTTTGGAAATTTCATTCCTTGATTTTCGAAGTGTCGGCTAGCAATGTGTTTTGTTGGCGACTATTTTAATTTTTCAAAATTGTGCACAATTGTGCACACACAAAATGTATCAGCAGGAAGCCGTCTCACCATCAGGTTAAGACGATAGAAACTAATCATACCTCTAGCATGACTATCGTCGCTGCTGATAGAGCAAAGGTGGAGGAGGGTAGGGTGTGGGTTAGGTTGGTAGGTATCTTTGTGAAGCTGCATATCTTGCGTACCCACACGTGTCGGGCTAGAGCTTCTTTGAAACAGCAGTCTAGTTGTTGGCTGTTGAAGGACACATTTTGCTTGAAACCTAGCCAGAAGCAACTCAATTAACTCTCCCTCCTTCAACTCTCAATCAGCCAGTCATGCTGAAACACAGAAGTAGGCGTTGGGTAACTAATTGGTCTGTCGTCCGCATAAACTTGCGCTACATACACTGCTGTACATTCTGTCATAGGGACAAGCGGCAACAGTCAAAGCAGCGACAGAGCTAGCGTCGTGTCTCCGAGGCTGCAAGAGGGCTTGGAAATGGTCAGTCTGCCAAGAGAGACAATGAACCAAGGGTAAGTTGTGTTTCTGTGCGAACATGCGCGGAATTTTGTTAGGAACAAGCTGTGTGCGTAAAAACTTCAACCTACAGCTTGAGTCCGTCAAATTTTGGTGAACAGTATAGTGAACTTTGTACACATCGTTAGCCGCATCTGGAGAAATCATCTTGTGAACGTGTACCATAAACCAAGTGCAGCTATCCCCACGATACGCTTACATATCTGTACAGCAATGAATGAAACAGCTCATCAATGAATGACGTTCTATTTGTGTCATTTTATGGAATTTGGACAAATATTTGCGTATTTCTATCAAATTTCACGTTTGCAAAAAAATTCTTTTGTGTTACAAATTATCCGCTGTCTATGCCCTTTCCATTTATGAAGAAATTTTGCCGCTAACCCATCAGACGAAAATGCTGATTTTGACACTTTTTAATTTTAAATCTAAATATCTCGAAATTGCGATTTATTAAAACTGCAAAACTATGTCAGATTTTCTTGTTGACATACGGCCATACCATTTCTGCATTCACATTCGTCAATAAATGACGTTCTATTTTTGTCAATTAATTAAATTATGACAAACAATTGTGTATTTCTATTGAATTCCACATTTACAACAAATTTTTTTTGTGTTACAAATCATCCGCTGCCTATGCTCTTTCCATTTCTTAGGAAATTTCGTCGCTAGCTCATCGGGTGAAAAAGTCGATTTTTGACATTTTTGAATTTCAATTGTGAATATCTCGAAAATGCGAAATTAGGAACAGAAACGGACATCGAATCCGTACTCAGCAACCTTAACTCTACTTGACCACATATGTCACATACTTTACTTCGGTGCCACGGAAACACAGACACACAGACACACACACACACACACACACACACACACACACACACACACACACACACACACACACACACACACAGACACACAGACATTGTCATCCGTATATGTACACCTCGCCGCGCTGAGGCGCGGCGAAAAAATGTGCACCAATTTGTTTAGATCTCTGCAGCCGGCAGTGAAGGATGTCCCTCCAGTGGCCTTCTACAATGGCCAGCCAGAGAGAACAAACTCCAGGCAAACTGGTACGCAAATTGGGCTTGAGGGTTTTGATCGAACTTTTGCAATTGCGAAAAAGTTTGTCCGTATCCACAAACAGATCCATACCATTCAGCTCCGCATATTTAATCACCACGTGCGCAATAATTTGAAGAAGGTAGTCTAGCAATGTATCTATACTGCTGCAGACCTACAGCGATTTCACATCATTGTACACCTTTGAGAATTTTACATATTTCAATATGATGAAGTAATTTAAAATTTTCTGAAATGAAATATTTAGCCAGCAGCTCCCATTACGAAGAGGAAGACGCGGTATGGAAAAGGATCGGGGAGGAAAACGAGGATGAAACCATTAGTGAAACGTCAACGTACAAAGAGCAATATTTGAGGGATTTGGAGAGATTAAGACAGTATGAGGAAGAACTGGCCAAAAGGCAACAGAAGCAACAGGAGAAGCAGAGGGTGGAACAGTTTTTGAGGTGAGTTGTAATGACTAAAGATAAAGTAACTATGAGTGAAGGCGTTAAGGTTCTACTGAGTGAAAGTGGGCTGTTTCAAATCACGTCCCGCACTTTCAGGTCCTCGCTGAGAGAGTCCCAGAAATTAAGGGCTTTAGAGAAGAAAGGTGGTTCGTCAGAGGCTCAAGGGGAGGATTCAGAGGATTTCCAACGCCACAACGGCGCATATGATCCTAGCGAGTTCGCCGCTGCAGAGAAGGCGCTGAAACAGCTCAATGAGGAGAACATTAACCCTGAGGCTGTTGGTGAGTATGCAGCGGACGACGACGACGACGACGACGACGACGACGACGACGACGACGACGACGACGACGACGACGACGACGACGACGACGACGACGACGACGACGACGACGACGACGACGACGACGACGACGACGACGACGACGACGACGACGACGACGACGACGACGACGACGACGACGACGACGACGACGACGACGACGACGACGACGACGACGACGACGACGACGACGACGACGACGACGACGACGACGACGACGACGACGACGACGACGACGACGACGACGACGACGACGACGACGACGACGACGACGACGACGACGACGACGACGACGACGACGACGACGACGACGACGACGACGACGACGACGACGACGACGACGACGACGACGACGACGACGACGACGACGACGACGACGACGACGACGACGACGACGACGACGACGACGACGACGACGACGACGACGACGACGACAAATCGGCAGCGGCGGCAACTCGCTCTCTTCCAGAGCTCAAGGAGGTTATGGTGTCCATGAGTCGAGTGGCCGACTCCATCAAGCAAGACCCCAAGAGGATTCACAAGGAATCCACGCTCATTCAAGAGGTGCTGCAGTCCCCTGAAGTAAAGAGAGCCATTGAGCGGACTCTCAAGAGCAGAGCCGAGAGCAACGGAGCCAGTGAGAGTGCTGACGGAGTGCTGACTCAGTTGAACGAGGCCATATCTGAGGGGGCAAGCGAACTACAGCAGATTCTGGAGCAACCCAACATACAGGGACTACTCTACACCCACGACAAGGCTGGTAAGGGAAAAGTTGGTGTTTCGTGTAGTGGTAGTGACTGGCTGAGATTAGCCGAAGGTGATTGGTTGATTGACTGACGGTGTGTGATAGCATCACTGAATACTGATTTGAAAGAAGCTATTCGAAATTTGAAGTGAAATAGATAAATAGAACAGACACACTCAAATGTTATGGTAGAATATTGAGTATCTCGACAAACATCGGGATACACACTTTAGCTGGTGACACAAATTCGCAACCTGTGCTTTCCTGATAATTGCTCAGTGAATAGAAAGCAGACATGTAAGCGACGCAAACAAGCAACAAGCCACTGCAGTAGTGCGTCTATTGTTGTGTTGCGATTCCATTTCAGCCGATACCATTGAGCACAGCTCACAAGCCAGCACCAGTCTAGTTCACAAGCCATCTACTGCCTCTGCACTGGTCGGGTTGAAGGAAACACCTATGGGGTCAGAGCAGAATGGAGAAGGGCCTAATATTCGCATCGTCAGACTTTTCAAACAAGAGGATAGCTTTCTGGTGGGTGTTTTAGATGCCTACGATATCTACATAGGTAGTTGCTTGCTATTTGCTTCGCATCCTCAAGCCGCTGGGCAGCTAATTATTCTTCTTTTTCACACGTATTAACTTTGGTTTGCTTCTACAGGGCGCAACCGTGCGCAACGACGGCGAGCGAGTTGTCATTGGCCGTTTGGTGAAAGGGGGCGTGGCAATAAAATCCAAATTGCTGAAAGAGGGGGACGAATTATTGGAAGTCAACGGGCATGACCTGAGAGGGAAGCTTGTCAATGAAGTCTGCGATATACTGGTGAGCTGATTGTGTAATCGTGGAACATTTCATCCCACAATGCCACTTGCTAAACTTCGATTCCCAATCGATTCAGAAGAGCATGTCTGGCGAGATGCGCTTTGTCGTGGCGCCACTGTCTCAAACGGACAATTTTCCCATCAACCCCAACGAGTCCAGCAGTTCCCTTGGACTGACGTCCGTGACATCGCCAGCCAAAACTGGCCTTAAGATTCTACACATGCGAGCGCTGTTCGACTATGAGCCAGAGGTGACAGCGATAGGCATGACTAAACTTTCAATAGTATAAACATAACAATAGCAAACACAGCATTGTCATTACGTAACGTACCGAATACATAAGCATACGCATGACATAGCATAATAAACCGTGACGTAACACAACGTGACATACAATACCATACCATACAATAGCGTAACAAAACATAAATTAACATAACATAACATAGCATAAGAACGTAACGTAATATAGCACAACAAAACACAACGTAATATTACACATAAGCAGCATCGTAACATAACAAAGCGCATAGGCGTAAGCATAAACATAACAACTCGGAATGCTTACAGGACGATTACTACCTTCCCTGTCGCGAGCTAGGAATGCAGTTTCAAAAGGGCGACGTTCTACACGTCATTTCGATGGAAGACGAGAGCTGGTGGCAGGCCTACAGGGAAGGGGACGACCCTTCGCAAACTCTGGCCGGCCTCATCCCATCGGCCAGCTTTCAGACACAGTAAGTTGCTAGAACTGGGGAAATCGTTCAGTTTCAGTTTTACTGTTCAACATCATTGTGTTGTGACACTTCCAGGCGGGAGCTCTACAATCGGCAAATGCTAGGCCTGGACAATAACGGCAACAAGAGGAACAGCGATGGGAGCGTCACTGGGGAAGTCAAGAGCAGCATATTCTGCGTCAGGTCGCGGTCAAAGTCGAACTCTGCCGCTGGCAAAGTCACACATCTCGGTGGTGGAGAGCTCAAAGACCAGAATGGGACGGTGGGGAATGGCGTCTCGCCTGGGCACGAGCAGATTGGTGAGGGAATGATTTGGGTCACGTTTGGTACAGTGTTGATCGTTTTCCCCTCCAATAAGCCCCCTTCCCCCCTCCCCCACCCACTTACTACTAGTAAGTGGGTGGGGGGGGGGGGGGGTACTACTGCGATTCCACTAGTGTGGTGTTGCAATAATATGCGACCAGGTCGCTTATTGGAGGTTTATGGTAATGCCCTTTTGCTGACATTTGGAGCTAAATGAAACTCGCTGCGTTTCATCACCCAGTTTTCAAACAACTATAACAATCTTCATTTCAGAGGTCAACACCTATGAGGAAGTGTCCTTGTACCTGAGCAGGGCAGGCAAAAGGCGGCCAGTAGTGTTGGTTGGCCCTTCGAACATTGGCTGCTTGGAGCTGAGACAGAAGCTGATGGAGGCAGACAAGGACAAGTTTGCTGGAGCTGTCCCTCGTGAGTGAATAGAATCGAATTCGAATACCTACTGCAAAGCACCGTTGAAAACAGGCTCAATGATTCACTGACTCACTCACGACCTCAGCTACACGCCACACAACACTATCTCAATGCCACCACGTCAACTGGTTTACAAACACTTAAACAAATAGCTACACAAAATATAACTCAATCCTAACAAAGCCTTCCTTTGCAGACACCAGCAGAACTCGGCGCTCTCACGAACAGGACGGCGTCCACTACTATTTTGTGGGCAGGCAGAAGTTTCAAGACGACGTGAAAAGTGGCAAATTCGTGGAGTGGGGAGAGTTCCAGAAGCATTTTTACGGCACCTCCTTTGCTTCCATCAGACGGGTCGTGGAGAAGGGGAAGACTTGCTTGCTGACACTGAAGGCTCAGGTGCGGCTTATTATTTAGTGTGACGTTATGAGCTTGTGAGTGACTTGTGGGTTCATTTCAGTCTCTGCAAACCCTGCGATCGTCCAACCTGATGCCATATGTCATCTTCGTCGCTCCTCCATCGCTACAACAACTCAAAGTTCAGAAGCAGCGAATGGGTTTGGCCGTCAAGGTGAGACATGACCTTTTAAACAAGTCAAATCTCGCTCGACCCTACTGCGTATCGAAAACTGCCCTACCACCATCCCATAAGCTACTGCTTCACCCAGTATAGCGCAGGAAACTTCATTTGATGCGTGCGCAAGGCATGCTCGTCATTGATAACGTTGACCAAGCTACCAATTTATACAAGTTTTAATGCAGAAAACTGCAACGTTGCATGTTGAAGTGACGAGATTGCACAGAACAACAGGTCATCTCCTCACTCATCCCCCTCCAAAAGGCAAAATAATTTTGAATAGTTAACATGGTAATCCCATTTCCAACGCAGGACGAAGACCTCAAGAGCATCGTCTACGAGGGCAAGACGCTGGAGGACGAATTCGGCCATCTCTTCGACAAAGTCGTCGTCAACATCGATCTCGACAGAACGCTGCAGCAGATCAAAACCGTTGTCCACAAGTTGGACACAGAGCCTCAGTGGGTGCCCAGTGAGTGGCTGGTGAAAGATGGGGCCTCCAGTTTGAATGGCAGGAGGTGATAGATAGGGAGGAAGGAAAGAGTGGTAAATTCTGTGGTGTTGAATGGGTTAGTGTCGAAATGAATTGGGATGGAGTTTTGTGCCATTGCTCGCTATGATTCTTCGCAAACTCTTTGTTGGTACTCAACCCAGTGTGTACAGCGGTACGTTCTTTAGGGAGTTTTTGTTGTGTTGTAATTGTAAGAGCTCGCCTACCGTTGGCAACAGTTGTGATCCCAATGCTCGCTGCTCTCACGAATGACTTGTCCTTGTTAGAGGAAGACGGTACTCGCTCTATTGGATCGTATGCTCTGCTTGTTCGTTGTGCAAATAAGGTGCCGATAGAAACAAACGCGTGTGCGAGAAAGTGATGTGACCATGTGAAATACTTGTGAATATCCAACCAGGGGCCGTTTACATGAACGCACAATTGCAGATACAGTTCGAAACTATACAATGAAGAAGTTGACTTCAAATACTCAACCAATCAGCGTGCGTACAGAGGTACAAGTCTAGAGTACGTTGGTGCAAACGGTCTCAGGTTCCAGCAATCTTGCTTGGGTTCTTTGTCAAACCTCTGCTTACTAGGCTCCACTCCAACTTTAAATTTATACCAACAGCAGATTTCATTATAAAAGAACCGATCCACTAATAGTGTCAAGTGTCAGGATACTGTTATGATCATCAGTGTAGATTCGCCACTGAGTCGTATGGAGGAGGGGCGCTGGGCAGTCTTTGCAACGTCGGTGGCTGCGTCTGAGTTCCGGGATTCGTAAAGGGTTGAGGCGACGGCAGAATGGCTGCAGTCACAGTGTACGGATTCATACTCTGAGGCTGTCGGCGCTTGGCGCGGCAGCAGCAGAAGCAGCAAAGGGTAAGGCAGACTATAATGGCCACTATTCCCAAAGTGAGGTATTTTCCAGGGTTGCCGCCAAGATCGGCATCTGTCAACGCGTCGTAGCCAAGGCTGCAATGGAAAGTGCATGAATCAGTGCGTGTGCACGCACACAACTGAAGTACATAGCAATCGCTGCCTATCGATCTGCGATTCTGTGCATGATGGTGGATTCATTTGTGTTCGTGGATGGAGTTCTCTGCGCGCGCAATGAACTTTTGAGCTTTCGACGTTGAATCGTCGCCGTCGTCAGAATTATAGCGCCTTCTCAAAGTTTGATTATTACCCAAATATGAGACGGGTATTATTCTGACGACGGCGCCGATTGATTGCGTCGACGGCGTCGAAAGCTCAACAAAAGTTAATTGCGCAGAGAACAACATCCACGAAATACAGATGAATTCATTGCCAAAACTGAAGTAGGCAAGTAATGTACTTTCGTTGTGTGACACGTGACACGTACAATGCGGCCACACAAACATCAGAGTCTGGTGTTGCTGCGATTTATGCCAGAGCAACAATTCAAAGGAACGCGCTCTCATGAGGACAACATCACAATTACAAAACATATTTTGTTACCTTTTCATGGCACGGCTCACTCCCTTCCAAGCTTTAGCAAGCTTGCTTATCAATTTCATACCAAATCCATATACGTTTCACAACATGTGAG
The DNA here is from genome assembly GCA_030248115.1 of Linhomoeus sp. GSCO2_2. Lineage (NCBI taxonomy): Eukaryota > Metazoa > Nematoda > Chromadorea > Monhysterida > Linhomoeidae > Linhomoeus > Linhomoeus sp. GSCO2_2. The sequence goes on along the minus strand of JASAMZ010002061.1, from coordinate 37,100 downwards.
TTGCATTGCTACTGTGTGTACAATTGTGTGTCTGTGCACGAACCATTGTCTGAAGGAGTAGAGCAGCAAAGACGTCGAAACAAGTGGCTTAGGCTTGGGCATGCGTTCGATTTTCCCAGTTTTTGGCAGCTCTTCACTACATGTGCCACAGTGAGTAAAGACAAGGGACTGCTATAAGTGGGTATAACGTACAGACATACGTGCGCTGAAGCGAAACGATCCAATAAAGCCGGAGGCGCCGGTCAAAATCGATTTTTCCGCAACAAAGAATCACTACAGGGTGGCAAGACGCGGATTGTTTCAGATCCCAAAGGAGGTTGGGATGGGAATGCCAAAGTGCGCCAGTTGCTGTGCGTGCGGTGTTGGTATAAGATAAAACTGCCCTGATTACACTACACTTCCCTGAATAGCTCTTGGAGTCTCAACCGAACCGAATTTTGATTGACTTAGTCAACCAGACCCAATTCAGAAGCACTTCAGCAACTTTTTTCGCCGCCCCCCAGGGCGGCGAGTATATATACGGACGCTAATGTCCGTTTGTGTGTCTGTCTGTCTGTCTGTCTGTGGGTCCGGAACAACTAGACATGACGGTTAGTGCCACCCGATGGAGTCGAATGCGCTGAGTAACGTGCCGTTGTCCGTTTCTGTTGCTAATTTCCCTATTTCGAGATATTTACAATTAAAATATGAAAATGTCAAAAATGACACTTTTATTTACAAGTCGCATCGGCAAAGTTTTTGCTGAAATGGAAAGGGCATAAGACGCGATGAATTTGTGACATAGTCTCGGATTTTGGAATTCACGAAATTAGGGATATTTTCAAGGTTTTTGTCAAAATTCCCAAATTTCGACAAATTCAAACAGCTTAAATTTCAAAACTTCTTTGCACGGATGTATCGAGCATAGTCTGCCAAGTATTTAGCAAATAGTTTCAGCGAATATAATTAACGAAATTAGGGATATTTTCAAGGTTTTTGTCAAAATTCCTAAATTTCGACAATTTCAAACGGCTTAAATTTCAAAATTTCTTTTTGCGGATGTGTCGAGCGTAGTCTGCCAAGTATTTATCAAATAGTTTCAGATTTTATAATTAACGAAATTAGGGATATTTTCAAGGGTTTTGTCAAAATTGCCAAATTTCAACAAATTCAAACAGCTTAAATTTCAAAACTTCTTTGCACGGATGTATCGAGCATAGTCTGCCAAGTAGTTAACAAGTAGTTTCAGCGAATATAATTAACGAAATTAGGGATATTTTTAAGGTTTTTGTCAAAATTCCCAAATTTCGACAATTTCAAACAGCTTAAATTTCAAAATTTCTTTTCGCGGATGTGTCGAGCATAGTCTGCCAAGTATTTATCAAATAGTTTCAGATTTTATAATTAACGAAATCACTGATATTTTCAAGGGTTTTGTCAAAATTGCCAAATTTCGACAAATTCAAACAGCTTAAATTTCATAACTTCTTTGCACGGATGTATCAAGCATAGTCTACCAAGTATTTATTAAATAGTTTCAGATTTTATAATTAACGAAATTAGGGTTATTTTTAATGGTTTTGTCAAAATTCCCAAATTTCGACAAATTCAAACAGCTTAAATTTCAAAACTTCTTTGCACCAATGTATCGAGCATAGTCAGCCAAGTATTTTGCAAATAGTTTCAGATTTTCTAATTAGCGAAATTAGGTATATTTTCAAGGGTATTGCTAAAATTCCCAAATTTCGACAATTTCGAATAGCTTAAATTTCAGAATGTCTTTGCATGGTTGTGTCGGGCATAGACTGCCAAATATTTAGCAGATAGTTCTATATTTTATAATTAACGAATTTAGGGATATTTTCAAGGTTTTTGTCAGAATTTCTAAATTTCGACAATTTCAAGCAGCTGAGATTTCAACATATCTTTGTGTGGATTCATCGAGCACTAATCCCAAAAGAATGTGGCGTCGTCCCATTTGTACCCTTTTCAATAGGGCGTCGTCCCATTTATACCCTTTTCAATAGGGCGTCGTCTCATTTAGACACTTTTATTGCACTGTGTACCTGCGGCGAATTTTTCTGATCCATTTATGGATCAGTTGCCACAATTATAAGCGCAAAGTGTGCCTGCGGCGAATCTTCTGATCCATATGTGGATCAGGTACCCGAACAAATCCAAGACCAATTGCGGCTATAGGTACCTCACCAGATTGTCGGCTAAATGTCTAGCGGCACTTCACTATCCAGTGCACATTATCGCGCACACGCTCTCAAGTTTACACTGATGCCAACGTGGTGCCACAGTTTTTAGACAAAGCTTGTTGGCACTCCTCCCCTCCAAAAGGGAGGAGTGCTATAGTGATGGTGCGGATTCTGTGTAAATTGGAACGCTCATAAGTCGGGCTAGAGTTGGCCGATCGGGGCGAATTTTTTTTTATTCGATAGGTCTCTGGATTGCGCAGTGTGCATCGAAGGTCTCGACTTCCGTCCGGGACCCGATTTTTGGCAAGTTGCCAAAACCCGGTTTTTCGGCCTCCGATGAACTTTGGACGCTTAGAATAGTGTTCTGGTAGAACGTAGCGAGACGAGCTTTGGGCCGAATATGTAAAAGACATTGGGCTATCCGATGGTGGGGGCGCCGCCGGGCTGGGTCCGGTCCTGCCCGGGCCGGGTAGCAAAAACCCGGTTTTTCGACCCAAAAATAGGGTTCGCGGCCCCCGCTGTAAGTGTTTTATTTTTAAAGGAGAAGTTCTAGTTTATTGAGAACTGGCACATCTCAGATAGTCAATGCGCGCACCGTATTGTTGAATCCGGGCAGATGTACCCCGGGCTGGGAAATATTACCCAAAGTTGGGTCCCGGAGTTCCGGGCAAAACTTCGGGCCGGCGTAACTATTGATAGGGTGTTCATATCGAGATGGGGCAAACACCATTCGATAGAGCTCGGCGAGCTCTATAAATGTGTAGTAGGTCACTTCTTTCGGAGAGGCCGAATTTTGTGTGAAAATCGAAAAAATCGATTTTTCAGTCCAAATTCAAAAGTGGTGCCTTTCCCATTTTTTCGCCGCGCCTCAGCGCGGCGAGGTGTATATATACGGATGACAATGTCTGTCTGTGTGTCTGTGTGTCTGTGTGTCTGTGTGTCTGTGTGTCTGTGTGTCTGTCCGTGGCACCGAAGTAAAATATGTGACATATGTGGTCAAGTAGAGTCAAGGCCGCTGAGGACGGATCCAATGTCCGTTTGTGTTGCTAATTTCGCATTTTCGAGATATTCACAATTGAAATTCGAAAATGTCAAAAACCGACTTTTTCACCTGATGAGCTAGCCGCGAAATTTCTTCAGAAATGGAAAGAGTATAGACCGCGGATAATTTGTGACACAAAAGAATTTTTTTGTACATGTGGATTTTGATAGAAATACACAATTGTTTGTCAAATTTCATAAATTGACAAAAATAGAACGTAATTTATTGACAAATGTGAATGCAGAAATTGAAAGGTCGCAAGCCAGTAAGAATTTGTGACATAGTTTTTTAGTTTTGAAAAATTGCAATTTGGAGATATTTACAATTAAAATATGAAAATATCGAAAATCGACTTTTTCGCCTGATGAGCTAGCGGCGAAATTTCTTCAGAAATGAAAAGAACATAGGCCGTGGACAATTTGTGACACAAAAGAAATTTTTGCATATGCGTAATTTCATAGAAATACGCAATTATTTGTCAAAATTTCATAAATTGACAAAATAGAACGTCATTTATTGACGCATATAAATGCAGAAATTGAAAGGTCGTAAGCTAGTAAGAATTTGTGACATGGTTCTACAGCTTTGAAATACTGCAATTTAGATATATTTACAATTAAAATATAAAAAAGTCGAAAATCGATTTTGTCGCCTGATGGACTAGCGGCGAAATTTCTTCAGAAATCGAAAGAGCAAAGACCGCGGATAATTTGTAACACAAAAGAAATTGTTTGCAATTGTGGAATTTTATAGAAATACGTCACAATTTGCCAAAATTTTACAAATTGTCAAAAGCGTCATAACGCAGAAATGCGTACACCAAACGAGATTCCTGGTAGAGAACGACTGCACCAAACAGTTGGCAAGTTTTTTGTTCCAGTATTCCTACAGGTATAAAACTTCAGATGAACGGCGTCGTATCATGCCGATACCAAATAGCGAACGCGGCGATATCACTGAGCTTTAGATCAGTTGTACAGACAACCGTATCGTGGTAATAGCTGCATTTGAATTGTGGTACACGTTTTCAAGACACCTTCTCTAGATACGGCAAATTATGCGAATGAAATTCACTATACTGTTCACCAAGATTTGACAGACACAAAGTATAGGTTGAACTTTTTACACACACAGCTTGTTTCGCCGCGCCTCAGCGCGGCGAGGTGTATATATACGGATGACAATGTCTGTGTGTGTGTGTGTGTGTGCGTGCGTGTTTCCGTCGCACCGAAGTAAAACATATGACATATGTGGTCAAGTAGAGTCGATGTCGCTGAGTACGGATCCAATGTCCGTTTCTGTTGCTAATTTCGCATTTTCGAGATATTCGCAATTAAAATCCGAAAATGTCAAAAATCTACTTTTTCGTCTGATGCGCTAGCCGCAAAATTTCTTCAGAAATGGAAGGAGCATGGACCGCGGATAATTTGTAACACAAAAGAAATTTTTTGCAAACGTGGAATTTAATAGAAATACGTGATTATTTGTCAAAATTGCATAAATTGACTAAAATAGAACGTCATTTATTGACGAATGTGAATGCAGAAATGGAAAGGTCGTATGCCAATAAGGATTTGCGACATAGTTTTGCAGTTTTTAAAAATTGCAATTTCGAGATATTTTCAATCAAAATATAGAAATGTCAAAAATCGACTTTTTCACCTGATGATGTAGCGGCGAAATTTCTTCAGAAATGGAAAGAGTATAGACTGCGGATAATTTGTAGCGCAAGAGAATTTTTTGCAAATATGGAATTTAATAGAAATACGTAATTATTTGTCAAAATTGCATAAATTGACTAAAATACAACGTCATTTATTGACGAATGTGAATGCAGAAATGGAAAGGCCGTATGCCAATAAGAATTTGTGTCACAGTTTTACAGTTTTAATAAATTCCAATTTTGAGATATTTAGAATTAAAATTTAAAAATATGTCAAAATCGAGCTTTTCGTCTGATGGCCAGAACAGCCGTTTATTGACTGTTTATTGAATATGTCTATTGAATGTGCACTCGGAAACAGAAATGCGTACGCTGAATACAGGAATTCGCTCGCACCAAACTTTTGGCAAGTTTTTTGTTGGATGTGACGTTTTCACACAGGTAGGAAACATCAGATAAACGGCGTCGTATCATGCCGATAACATATAGCGAACGCGGCGATATCACTGAGCTTCAGATCAGCTGTACACTGACAACCGTATCGTGGGGATAGCTGCGTTTGGCATTAAGGTACACATTCTCAAGATACTTTCTCCAGATGCGGCTAACGATGTGTACAAAGTTCATTATACTGTTCACCAAAATTTGACAGACACAAAGTATAGGTTGAACTTTTTACACACACAGCTTGTTTCGCCCGGCCTCAGCCGGGCGAACCCCTACGAGAGCTTATCGTCCGTGCGTGCGTCCGTGCGTGCGTCCGTGCGTGCGTTACGCTCTCAGATCTCGGCGTTGGTAAGTCGCAGGAAGGAGATCTTGGACTTTATGGATAGGTCTCGACTCACTGAGAATTGCGCTGAGAGGTTTCGAAATTCAAAAGTTTGAATTACGCGCGCTACAGTAACCCGAAGGTCAAAACTTAAAACGGCTCTAACTCGCTCGTCTTACGTCGTAGAGCGGCGCGCGATAGGTCAACCAAAAGGTCTCGACGAGCGCTTTCGTTTGGCATTAAAAGTTTTGTTAATTACGCAAACACGCAACACGAAAAGCGACATTCTCGCGTTTCCAACGCAAAAATCGCTCTAACTCCCTCAGCGTGCGTCGTACGGAGACGATCTTGGGTTGGTTGGATAGCTCTCGACTCACTGATCATTTGTTCTTCTATTGGTCGGAACTCAAAAGTTTGAATTTCGGGAGCTACAGTAACCCAAAGGTTTAAAACGCAAAACTTATCTAACTCACTCGTCTTCCGTCATAGAGAGACGATCTTGAGTTCATTGAATAGGTTTCGGCACACTGATAATTTCGTTAAGAGAAGTCGAAAATCAAAAGTTTGAATTGCGCGCGCTACAGTAACCCGAAGGTCCAAAATGCAAAACGGCTCTAACACGCTCGTCTTACGTCGTAGAGCGGCGTGCGATAGGTCAACTAAAAGGTCTCGACGTGCTCTTTCACTTGGCGTAAAAATTGTGTTAATTACGCAAACACGCCCCACGAAAAGCGACATTCTTGCGTTTTTAGCATAGAAATCGCTCTAACTCGCTCAGCGTGCGTCGTAGAGAGACGGTCTTGAGTTGCTGGATAGCTCTTGACTCACTAATCATTTGTTCTTCTATTGGTCGAAACTCATAAGTTTGAATATCGCGATCTACAGTAACCCAAAGGTTCAAATAGAAAATCGGCCCTAAATCGCTCGTCTTACGTTGTGGAGCGGCATTCGTTCGACCGTTTGAAAGCTTACGTTAAGGGCTGAGGCAGTTGTTGAACACTCATTCCTAAAGAAATGCTTTTGTTTTTTAAACCCTTGTCTTACGAACAACTTTGTCTGCTAAAAAAATTAATCCCGGGCGATTCCAATGTTGCTTTGCAACAACCGCTCAGAAATGCGTGTGTCTTGCTCAAAAAAATAATCCCGGGCGATCCCAATGTTGCCCTGCAAGAACCCCTCAGAAAGGAGCGTGTCCGAAGTAGCGCATGAATAGTGGACTCCGGGCGGGCGCGCTTCATATCGGAAAGGCTTCGAAATACTTTACAAAAGTATCCACTCTTTTACTCTTCCACTTTAAAACACTCATAAACCACTCTGTATTAATAAAACAACTCAACTTTTTTAAAACAGCTTGTTTCGCCGCGCCTCAGCGCGGCGAGGTGTATATATACGGATGACAATGTGTGTCTGTCTGTCTGTCTGTCTGTGTGTGTGTCCGTGGCACCGAAGTAAGATATGTGGCATATGTGGTCAAGTAGAGTCGAGGTCGCTGAGCACGGATCCGATGTCCGTTTCTGTTGCTAATTTCGCATTTTCGAGATATTCACACTTGAAATTCAAAAATGTCAAAAATCGACTTTTTCACCCGATGAGCTAGCGACGAAATTTCTTCAGAAATGGAAAGAGCATAGACCGCGGATGATTTGTAACACAAAAGAAATTTTTTGTAAGTGTGGATTTTAATAGAAATACACAATTGTTTGTCAAAATTTGGTAAATTGACAAAAATAGAACGTCATTTATAGACGAATGTGAATGCGGAAATGGTAAGGCCGTATGTCAACAAGAATACCTGACATAGTTTTGCAGTTTTAATAAATCGCAATTTCGAGATATTTAGATTTAAAATTAAAAAGTGTCAAAATCGGCATTTTCGTCTGATGGGTTAGCGGCAAAATTTCTTCATAAATGGAAAGGGCATAGACAGCGGATAATTTGTAATACAAAAGAATTTTTTTGCAAATGTGAAATTTGATACAAATACGCGAATATTTGTCCAAATTCCATAAAATGACACAAATAGAACGTCATTCATTGATGAATGTGAATGCAGAAATAATAAGGCCATATGCCAATAAGAATTTGTGACACAGTTTTACAGTTTCAATAAATGGCAACTTTGAGAAATTTAGAATTAAATATTTAAACAATGTCAAAATCGACATTTTCATCTGATGGGCTAGCGGCGAAATTTCTTCAGAAATTTTAAGCGTAGAGACTACGGAAACCGTAAAGTGCCGATTAGTTTCGGGCGAAACTATTTTTTCAATGTGTCTCTCAGGGGCGAAACTAATAGGAGCCCCGAAACTATTTTCAGACCCGAAATTGTTATTTCAACCCCTCATTCACTGACAAAATGTGGTAGGAATATCAAAGAAACCTACAATAACAAGAGGAAATACAACCCAAAACATAGATAAATGCAAAGTTTCTGTTGGAAAAGCTTGATTTGGCTGCTGCTAGTGCGAAATAACATTGTAATTGGGCTATTTCTGCGCCTCCGTATCACTTCATATGCGAAACGCCAATTCTGAAGGGAAACTAATTGGAGACCCGAAACTATTAAATCAATGTGGCCCCCAGGGGCGAAACTAATTGGAGACACGAAACTATTAGGAGAGCGAAACTAATCGGCACTTTACGGTAATTAGTAACACTCAAGAAATTTTTGCCAATACTAAATTTGATAGAAATGTTCAAAATTTAACAGAAATGTCAAAATTTCGTAAATTGTCAAAGCTTTTGTTGACTGATAAATGTGAACGTAGAATAGAAAGGGTGTACACCAAGAGGACTTCCTGATAAATGAACGACAGCATAAAACAGTTGGCAAGTTTTTTTGTTGGATGTGACGTTTTCACACCGGTAGGAAACATCAGACAAACGGCGTCGTATCATGCCGATAACATATAGCGAACGCGGCGATATCACTGAGCTTTAGATCAGCTGTACAGATAAGCGTATCGTGGGGATAGCTGCACTTGGTTTATGGTACACGTTCTCAAGATGATTTCTCCAGATGCGGCTAACGATGTGTACAAAGTTCACTATACTGTTCACCAAAATTTGACGAACACAAGCTATAGGTTGAACTTTTTTCGCCCGGCCTCAGCCGGGCGAACCCCTACGAGAGCTCTTCGTCCGTTCGTTCGTTCGTTCGTCCGTCCGTAACGCTCTCAGATCTCGGCGTTGGAAAGTCGTAGGAAGGAGATCTTGGACTTTATGGATAGGTCTCGACTCACTGAGAATTGCGCTAAGAGGTTTCGAAATTCAAAAGTTTGAAATACGCGCGCTACAGTAGCCCGAAGGTCAAAACGTAAATGGGCTCTAACTCGCTCGTCTTACGTCGTACAGCGGCGTGCTATAGGTCAACTAAAAGGTCTCGACGTGCTCTTTCGCTTGGCATAAAAAAGTTTCTTAATTACGCAAACACGCAATACGAAAAGCGACATTCTCGCGTTTTTAACGCAAAAATCGCTCTAACTCGCTCAGCGTGCGTCGTACGGAGACGATCTTGGGTTGGTTGGATAGCTCTCGACTCACTGATCATTTGTTCTTCTATTGGTGGAAACTCAAAAGTTTGAATTTCGGGAGCTACAGTAACCCAAAAGTTTAAAACGCAAAACTTATCTAACTCGCTCGTATTCCGTCATAGAGAGACGATCTTGAGTTCATTGAATAGGTTTCGGCACACTGATAATTGCGTTAAGAGAAGTCGAAATTCAAAAGTTTGAATTGCGCGCTCTACAGTAACCCGAAGGTCCAAAACGCAAAACGGCTCTAACACGCTCGTCTTACGTCGTAGAGCGGCGTGCGATAGGTCAACTAAAAGGTCTCGACGTGCTCTTTCACTTGGCGTAACAATTTTGTTAATTACGCAAACACGCACCACGAAAAGCGACATTCTTGCGTTTTTAGCATAGAAATCCCTCTAACTCGCTCAGCGTGCGCCGTAGAGAGACGGTCTTGAGTTGCTGGATAACTCTTGACTCACTGATCATTTGTTCTTCTATTGGTCGAAACTCATAAGTTTGAATATCGCGATCTACAGTAACCCAAAGGTTCAAACAGCAAATCTGCCCTAACTCGCTCGTCTTACGTTGTAGAGCGCCATTCGTTCGACCGTTCGAAAGCTTACGTTGAGGCAGTTGTTGAACACTCGTTCCTAAAGAAATACTTTTGTTTTTTAAACCCTTGTCTTACGAACAACTTTGTCTGCTAAAAAAGTTAATCCCGGGCGATTCCAATGTTGCCTTGCAACAACCGCTCAGAAATGCGTGTCTTGCTCAAAAAAATAATCCCGGGCGATCCCAATGTTGCCCTGCAAGAACCCCTCAGAAAGGAGCATGTCAGAAGTAGCGCATGTATAGTGGACTCCGGGCGGGCGCGCTTCATATCGGAAAGGCTTCGAAATACTTTACAAAAGTATCTACTCTTTTACTCTTCCTCTTTAAAACACTCACAAACCACTCTGTATTAATAAAACAACTCAACTTTTTTAAACAGCTTGTTACACACACAGCTTGTTTCGCCGCGCCTCAGCGCGGCGAGGTGTATGTATATATACGGATGACAATGTCTGTGTGTCCGTCCGTCCGTCCGTCCGTCCGTCCGTCCGTCCGTGGCACCGAAGTAAGATAGGTGACACATGTGGTCAAGTAGAGTCAAGGTCGCTGACTACGGATCCGATGTCCGTTTCTGTTGCTAATTTCGCGTTTTCGAGATATTCACAATTAAAATTCAAAAATGTCGAAAATCGACTATTTCACCTGATGAGCTAGCCGCGGAATTTCTTCAGAAATGGAAACAGCACAGACCGTTGATAATTTGTAACCCAAAAGAAATTTTTTGTCGATGCGGAATTTGATAGAAATACGCAATTGTTTGTCGAAATTTCATAAATTGACAAAAATAGAACGTCATTTGTTGACGAATGTGAATGCAGAAACTGAAACGTCGTAAGCCAATAAGAATTTGTGACATAGTTTTTCAGTTTTGAAAAATTGCAATTTGGAGATATTTACAATTAAAATATGGAAATATCGAAAATCGACTTTTTCGCCTGATGAGCTAGCGGCGAAATTTCTTCAGAAGTGAAAAGAGGATAGGCCGTGGACAATTTGAAACACAAAAAATTTTTTTCAAATGTGGAGTTTCATAGAAATACGCAATTATTTGTCAAAATTTCATAAATTGACAAAAATAGAGCGTCATTTATTGACGAGTGTGAATGCAGAAATTGAAAGTTCGTAAGCCAATAAGAATTTGTGACATGGTTCTACAGTTTTGAAATATTGCAATTTAGAGACATTTACATTTAAAATGTAAAAATGTCGTAAATCGACTTTGTCGCCTGATGGACTAGCGGCGAAATTTCTTCAGAAATGGAAAGAGCATAGACCGCGAATAATTTGTAACACAAACAAAATTATTTGCAATTGTGGAATTGTATAGAAATACGCCACAATTTGCCAAAATTCTATAAATTGACAAAAGCGTCATAACGCAGAAATACGCAACCAGACGAAATCTCTGGTCGAGAAAGACTGCACCAAACAGTTGGCAAGTTTTTTTGTTCGATGTGGCGTATTCCAACAGGTATAAAACTTCAGATCAACGGCGTCGTATCATGCCGATACCATATAGCGAACGCGGCGATATCACTGAGCTTTAGATCAGTTGTACAGACAACCGTATCGTGGTAATAGCTGCATTTAAATAGTGGTACGCGTTCTCAAGATACCTTCTTTAGATACGGCTAATTATGCGAATGAAACTCACAATACTCTTCACCAAGATTTGACAGACACAAAGTATAGGTTGAACTTTTTACACACACAGCTTGTTTTTTCGCCGCGCCTCAGCGCGGCGAGGTGTATATATACGGTTGACAATGTCTGTCTGTGTGTCTGTCTGTCTGTCTGTCCGTGGCACCGAAGTAAGATATGTGGCATATGTGGTCAAGTAGAGTCGATGTCGCTGAGTATGGATCCGATGTCCGTTTCTGTTGCTAATTTCGCATTTTCGAGATATTTGCAATTAAAATTCGAAAATGTCGAAAATCGACTTTTTTGTCTGACGCGCTAGCCGCGAAATTTCTTCAGAAATGGAAGGAGCATGGACCGCGGATAATTTGTAACACAAAAGAAATTTCTTACAGATGTGGAATTTAATAGAAATACGCGATTATTTGTCAAAATTGCATAAATTGACTAAAATACAAAGTCATTTAATGACGAATGTGAATGCAGAAATGGAAAGGTCGTATGCCGATAAGAATTTGTGACATAGTTTTGAAGTTTTCCAAAATTGCAATTTCGAGATATTTTCAATCAAAATATGAAAATGTCGAAAATCGACTTTTTCACCTGATGATGCAGCGGCGAAATTTCTTCAGAAATGGAAAGAGTATAGACTGCGGATAATTTGTAACGCAAGAGAAATTTTTTGCAAATGTGGAATTTAATAGAAATACGTGATTATTTTTCAAAATTCCATAAATCAACAAAATAGAACGTCGTTTTTTGACGAATTTGAACGCAGAAATGGTAAGGCCGTATGCCAATAAGAATTTGTGACATAGTTCTACAGTTTTGTTAAATTCCAATTTCGAGATATTTAGAATTAAAATTTAAGAAAATTTCAAAATCAAGGTTTTCGCCTGATGGCCAGAACAGCTGTTTATTGATGAATGTGCACTCGGAAACAGAAATGCGTTTGCTGAAAACAGGAATTCGCTCGCACCAAACTTTTGGCAAGTTTTTTTGTTGGATGTGACGTTTTCACACAGGTAGGAAACATCAGATAAACGGCGTCGTATCATGCCGATAACATATAGCGAACGCGGCGATATCACTGAGCTTTAGATCAGCTGTACAGACAACCGTATCGTGGGGATAGCTGCACTTGGCATTAAGGTACACATTCTCAAGACACTTTCTCCAGATGCGGCTAACGATGCGTACAAAGTTCACTATGCTGTTCACCAAAATTTGACAGACACAAAGTATAGGTTGAACTTTTTACACACACAGCTTGTTCGCCCGCCCTCAGGCGGGCGACACCCTACGAGAGCTCGGCGTGGGTGCGTGCGTGCGTGCGTGCGTGCGTGCGTGCGTGCGTTACGCTCTCGGATCTCGGCGTTGGATAGTCGTAGAGAGGAGATCTTTGGCTCTACGGATAGGTCTCGACTCACTGATCATTCAGCTAAGAGGTTTCGAAACTCAATAGTTTGAATTGCGCGCGCTACAGTAACCCGAAGGTCAAAACGCAAAACGGCTCTAACTCGCTCGTGTTACGTCGTAGAGCGGCAATCGACACGTCAGGTGAAAGCTTTCGACGTGCTCCTTCATGCGTCTGCAAAAGTTTTTTCAATTACGCAAACACGCACCGCGGAAAACGCCATTCTCACCATTTTGACGCTAAAATCGCTCTAACGCGCTCAACTTGCATCGTAGAGAGATGATCTCGAGCTTTTTGGATAGCTCCCGACTCACTGATCATTTGTTCTCCCATTGGTCGAAACTCAAAAGTTTGAATTTCGCGAGTTACAGTAACTCGAAATTGCAAAAGCACAAAACGGCTCTAACTCGCTCGTCTTACGTCGTAGAGCGGCAATCGACACGCCAGTCGAAAGCTCTCGACGTGTTCCTTCATGCCGCTTCAAAAGTTTGCTCAATTACGCAAACACGCACCGCGGAAAACGCCATTCTCGGGATTTTGACGCTAAGCTCGCTCTAATTCACTCAACTTGCGTCGTAGAGAGACGATCTCGAGCTTATTGGATAGCTCTCGACTCAATGATCATTCGCTCCCCCATTGGTCAAAACTCGACCAAAACAGCAACTCGAAAGTGCAAAAGCACAAAGCGGCTCTAACTCGCTCGTCTTGCGTCGTAGAGCCGCAATCGACACGTCACATGAAAGCTCTCGGCGTGCTGTGCTCTTTCATGCAGCAGCAATAAATTTTTCAATAACGCAAGCACGCACCGCAGAAAACGTCATTCTCGAGATTTTAACACAAAGATAGCTCTTTGCAACATGCATAAGTGCGGCACGGTTTGATTGCTCGTAGTGTGCTCTTTTGTGCTCTGTCAATTGTTTGCCAAAACTTTTACAACTTTTTGTCACTTTTTTAAAAGCGTTGCTTGAAAGAGGGATGTTCTTGCTCTAAAAGCCAATTCGCGGGCGAAATCAATATTGCTATGCAATACCCTCTTGCGAAGCGGGGGCTCGTGAAGCGGAGCATGCGGGCGTTGAACTCTCGCACTCTCTGCAGAAAGAACGCAACTCTTTGCAATGTCAGTCAGAAAACAAACTCAACTTTTTAATACCGGAGCTTGTTGACTGCGCGGATCGATTCTGACGATATTAACAGGGTTTATGAGGCTTACAAGTATCTTCATAGGTTTTGAATTTCATGTTTCGGCGGGGGCAATTTTTTAGTGAAATTCACATTTTTCCTACAAATTTTCGGTATTTCGGTGTAAAGTGGGGTCAGTCGAGATATTTTGGTGTCAATTGGACTTTCACGTGATAGAGCATCAAAAGATACGTTGTTTTTGTTATAAGCACTTTTTTCGTCCGACGCGTATTTTGGCGGGAAATTTGAATTCAAAATTTTGGTTGCTCGATTTGTCCAGGGCACCTACCGTGTAAGTACTCGATTCCGGCTTTTCGGGGACGCTGATCACGAATCTGACATTGGTTTTTCGTTTTGAGATCTGTGGGACCATATCTGAAGAATTTGCTTGCCACCATACATGCCCTCAAGTGGAAAACCTGGTTGTGTCGGTTCAGCTGAAGCTAGGTGTGTTGTATGTCGAATGTGGGGTATTGGAGGGTGACAATTCCGAATATTCTATTAGTTTTGCCATCAGAATGGCCACTAAGCCTCACTGGCATGTCTCGTTGATCAATGGGCAGCATGATTCAACTCCCAAAATTCTTCTGAAAGAGGGGAGGAGTGCCCCGAGGGGCTTTGCCCCCGTCTACTAATCTTGTTAGAATTCCGAGAGGGCACGCATGCTACTCCAACCCAAGATTATTCCGTAACGATGCCAATTTCTCAAGCGAAACAATAAAGTATGTAGGTACGATACGTGGGGCGGAAAGCTACTGCGCAACTTGTCTATAAGGCGTCTTCCTTAGCTACGTTTCTCCGTTTCGCACTACGTGTACATCAGTGGCGGATCCAGGATTTTGGAATGGGGGGGGGGCGGAATTTTTGAGGCCACAGGGGGAACCAAGATGCTATAAAAACACAAAAAAATTTGCGCCGCAAGCAAAATTTTTTGCGATTTTGGACTATGTTGGTACAAAAATGCTTTAAAATAGCGCCGCAGGCAAAAAAAATTGGCCGATTTTGGCCTATTTTGGTGCAAAAGTGCTATAAAATAGCGCTGCAAGCAAAATTTTTGGCCGATTTTGGCCTATTTTGATACAAAAATGCTATAAAATAGCGCCGCAGGCAAAAATTTTTGCTCTGGAGGTGCTGAAGCGCAAATTTTTTTTCTCGGGAGGGGGAATGGGGGGGGGCGGTTTGGCTGAATGGGGGGGGGGGGCGGACGCACAACCGCCCCCCCCCCCCCCCCTGGATCCGCTACTGGTGTACATGCACAAAAGCCGGTCGACGAAACAAACACCACATAACTACTAACACAATATGCTCGACATTCTCCGATGCGATGTTCTCTACTCGTTCTTCAAATAGCCTCTGCATTGCCAGGCACTCTGGTTCTCGGATCAAAGTGCTGCTGGGACGGCGTTGAGCGAATTCGATGGATGATCCACAGTCGAAGCCCGACGACGCAACACACGATCGCGGCGCTGATTAGAAGAATCAGCAGCATCAGGACGAACGTTCCAAGAACGCTATGGCCCATTTTGCCTTCGAAGCGATGATGGCAGTTTTGCAGAAGCGATGTCTCTTGAAGTGCTGTTGGTTTGAGGGTCATTTTCTGGGCATGGTACCTGAGACTCGCGCGTCTAATTCTTTCCTCCTCTCTTCCAAAGCGCGCCCAGCATGCATGATGCTTCTATCTGTGACTGGAGGCAAAACGGACGAATAGGAACCGATAGACATTTTGGGACGTAGGTGTGTGCACGTGCAGTACCGTAGCGCATGCATGCAATGCAGCACCAATCCTCTTTACTAATCACGCGATCTCTGTCTGTTTGTTTGTTTGTTTGTTTGTCTGTCTGTCAACACTATAACTCTCGACAGCAGCAACGGATCCCGGACATCTATACATTTTCGGAACCGCCTTCCGCCGGGGACCATCTGGCGGAAGTTTGGTGTTGGGCCGCCGCCTAAATTCGGTCGAAATTCCGAAAATATCGTTTTTTGGCACATTTTTGGCGCTAACTGCCGACTGCGGCGGCGGATCGCGACGAGCCGTGCATCAACGGAACCGCCGTTCGACGCTGTACCATCTGGCCAAGTTTGGTCTTTGGCCGCCGCCTAAATCGTCCGAAATTCGCGATATTCGGGCGAATTTCGGCCGTTTTCGGAAGAACATTCTACGCAACAACGATTACGATTCTGCCATACGCGTGCGTAGTAGGGCTTGCTTCGCTGTGAGACCCAACTTGCACCGTCGTAGACGTTCGGAAAGGCTTTTGCGTTTCGCTGTGAGACCGAAGCTGATAACAATATGCTTTACACACTGTCAAAGCACCGTCAACACGGGGTTTCGTCTTCTGACCAAGAACGGTGCAACGGCGCACGAGTCACGGGCAGAGGCGAAGCGCACAACGTCAGTTTGTCTTCTGACCAAGAACGGCGCACGAGTCACGGGCACACGCGAGGCGCAAACCGTCGGTTTGTCAGCTGCCACTCGATCTCTGAAGCTGCAGCGCGTCAGCTGCGCGACATCGGTGTATGAAGATGCAGCGCGTCAGCTGCGCGACATCGGTCTCTGAAGCTGCAGCACGTCAGCTGCGCGACATCGGTCTCTGAAGCTGCAGCACGTCAGCTGCGCGACATCGGTCTCTGAAGCTGCAGTGCGTCAGCTGCGCGACATCGGTCTCTGAAGCTGCAGCACGTCAGCTGCGCGACATCGGTCTCTGAAGCTGCAGCACGTCAGCTGCGCGACATCGGTCTCTGAAGCTGCAGCACGTCAGCTGCGCGACATCGGTCTCTGAAGCTGCAGCACGTCAGCTGCGCGACATCGGTCTCTGAAGCTGCAGTGCGTCAGCTGCGCGACATCGGTCTCTGAAGCTGCAGCACGTCAGCTGCGCGACATCGGTCTCTGAAGCTGCAGCACGTCAGCTGCGCGACATCGGTCTCTGAAGCTGCAGCACGTCAGCTGCGCGACATCGGTCTCTGAAGCTGCAGTGCGTCAGCTGCGCGACATCGGTCTCTGAAGCTGCAGCACGTCAGCTGCGCGACATCGGTCTCTGAAGCTGCAGCACGTCAGCTGCGCGACATCGGTCTCTGAAGCTGCAGCACGTCAGCTGCGCGACATCGGTCTCTGAAGCTGCAGTGCGTCAGCTGCGCGACATCGGTCTCTGAAGCTGCAGCACGTCAGCTGCGCGACATCGGTCTCTGAAGCTGCAGCACGTCAGCTGCGCGACATCGGTCTCTGAAGCTGCAGCACGTCAGCTGCGCGACATCGGTCTCTGAAGCTGCAGTGCGTCAGCTGCGCGACATCGGTCTCTGAAGCTGCAGCACGTCAGCTGCGCGTCATCGGTCTCTGAAGCTGCAACGTCTTATCAACGGGCTATAGACCCTTGTTGTAGCAGTAAGCAAAGAGAGTTCTGAACGACTGGAAGCTCAAACGCATTGGCATAGTTATATTGCAACATGTTGTGTCTGGTTGGCGGTTCGGAGGAAATTGGATTATCGATTTTAGCTGGCGAAAAAACAGCTGGAAAGACTGCAGACGGCATCGCAGAGGGATTACAAAGTTGAAGTGATGAGATGACTCAGACTGCACCGGGGTCAGTGCAAGCAAAAGCAATTAAATGTGCGGCGACAGAGTTGGCGATGCTAGCAAAGTAGGGGTAAATTACACTCTCATCTATCGAAACCATGAGTAGATAACTCGTCAAAGCTACTATCACAATCCAAGAATCACCGCTTGGTAGGAGGGCGGAGGGTCGGACGGGACGAGGTCCACCAATCGCTCTTGCCCGTGCCGCGTAGAGTGAACGAGTAGCGTCTGCGTGGACGCCACGCGTGGCGACTGCACGACCACGCGTGGTATTTGCGTGGTCGCTGTTCTAGTGGCGGGCCGGTAGTGTGATGGTCTCGTTTTGGCACGGAAACAGCGCCAACAGAAGAATCGTATGGCCGCGAAGCAGGCGGCGAGGAACAGCACTGGCAGGGCTGTCATCATGAGTAGAACAGTTTTGGTCTCGCCTTCTCTGCTATGCTGTGGCGACATCTTGACAGGTCGTCTGACCGACAGCCCATTCAAAGAAAAGAGCAAGCCATGTGGAGAATTTTCGAGCCGAGGGGAGAACGAGGTACGCCTAACACCCATCGCCACTCGCAAAATGGGCTGCCTTGCAACACTGAGCACTAGTGACTTGGGAATAGTGGCTCTGTTGATTGGGTTTTACTTTACCCCACTCCCCCTCAAAAACATCTGGCTTGCAGTGTGTCTAGGTCTGCCCTTGTCTGGTACATAGCCATATTCGTCCAAGAATGCCGGGCTATAGAACAAGCTCCGCCGGTAAGCAAAGTTGAGCTTGGATTTCGACTGGCATTGGGAAGCGCTGCGATGTTTTGCCAGGGAGTGCGAGAACTCCCGCTCGTATTGTCACAAAGCACAAGCCAGAGTCAAATCACCACTCATTCATTCACACCACTGCAGCAGCGAAACTATAGACGGGGCGGATCAACTTCTCGTCCAGCTTCTCGAAGCCAGTCGTCTCCGGATCCCACATCTCGATAGAATCCTCTCTGTTGTTGTACGGGTTGCTTCCTCCCATTGCAAAGAGCCTTCCCTTGAATTCGACCAGACAGGAGGACGACCTCTCCCCCAGACGCCCATTGGTCGGTTTCCAGCTGTAGACATTGGATGGTACCATCTTGAATGTGCCTCTCCTACTGTACGTACACAACTTGAGCGTTCGTTGCGCGAAAACCTGCCAAGATTGGACGTTGGACACACAGTAGAGATATGCCAATTCTAGGCCGCATGGATAGAGTTAGCCTATGGCAGTGGTTATCAAGGCAAACCATGTCGAGCCTATCATTCAGTCTCAATCTTACAAAAGTCGATGTAGCTTAACCTTTTCAAGTGCACACGGACACTTGAACCCGTTCTCGATCTTGAACCCATTATTGAAAATGGGTTCAACGCTGAAGGATAGGGCTAGGGAAATGCACTTGTATCTCGAGCTACAGAGCACCTAGAGAGCTGAGACCTGTTGCATTCGACGCGTCTAAAATTCCTACATCCGCTAATCTCTTCAGGTCCGCCATCGAACGTCCACAGCGGCCGCACGGACGAATTTTCCCTCCGGCCGCCCACCTCGTCCAGCTGGAGGAGGCCGAGGACCCGCGGGTCGGTGAGAAAGTTGAACCCATTATTTTGAAACTTGAATATCTCGAGCTAGAGTGGGCCGATCGAAGTGATTCTTGTTCCATTCGACTCCCCGCAATGTTCTGCGTCGAACTATGTCTTCGCCGCCGTCGTAGGTCGCGTCTGTGCCACGTTCTGACAGTTTCCTCATTTCAGCCTTCAGGAAGGGAGCAAAAGAGCAGAAGGCTCAGATGCGCCATGTAACAGTTTGCACGCAACTACCGATTTGAGACGAGCGATCCACCAGAAACTAATGTGAACAGCAAGCGTCCATTTTGCCAAATTGACAAACTCCGAGACCAGGCACAATGAGTCGCGCACCAGGTAAGGATCTAGCAGCAGTCACAGGGATCGCCGATCTGTTGGACTCTGACCACACGACTTGTATTGCAGGCCCCTCCTTCCATAGTGCTCTCGCTTTGTGTTGGCAGCAAGGAAGGTAGCGAGTGAAGCACCACCTTGTATTCAACTTTCTCAGCCGGCATGCGTAGTGGCCCGGATTTGCTTTGCGTAGTGCGTAGTCCCCCCAGAATTAAGGGTTGGATTTGCCAACCCTTGCCAACCCTATGCCCATCTATGTTTGTAGCACCGCAGGCAAAAACTTCACTATTTGTTTGTAGTGCCGCAGGCAAAAATTTTCATTATTTGTAGCACCGCAGGTGAACATTTTCACTATTTGTAGCACCGCAGGCAAAATTTTTCACTATTTATAGCTCCGCAGTCACAAATTTTCACTATTTATAGTGCCTCAGGCAAAAATTTTCACTATTTATAGCTCCGCAGGCAAAAATTTTCTCTATTTATAGCGCCGTAGGCAAAAATTTTTTCTCTTGCTGGACATCGGGGGGGGGGGGGGGGCAAAGCTAGCATCTGGGGGGGGGGACATTTGCCCTGATTGCTCCCCCCTGGCTATGCCACTGCCTCGCAATCACCAACCTCCTCTCTGATGCACAAAAATTACAGATTGATCACCTGGCTACCTGGCAATGGAAACCCTTCCCTGAGTACTGAGAAACGTCAGGCAGACAGTGGAACATTTCTAAGCAAAACTTGGGGTGTAAGAACACTCTGCAGATGCTACAGTAACATGTGGTTCATGTAGAGTGGGCTTCCACGGGAGGATGAAGGCTACATCTACACCTCTTGGGTAAGATTATGTAGCATGTAAATTGTCCAAGCAATTGTGGTAATATGCTACCGTACCACTTCAGCTTGTATTAGGGCAAGCTCCCTTTAGTTCAGTTTACACTCTCAAAATCCAAGGGTGAGAAATCAATTGCAAGCTACAGCTTTTGTATCTATCCTAGCAGGCAGCGCTCTCAGACAAAACAAAGGTTAGGGCGGAAGCTTACTAAGCCAGAACTCTTATCCCATAGTGCTACAGAAATATGACCAGTCGTGAGACGAGGACAAACTTAGGATTACAAGCGATAGGTCTCAGACAAACAAGATAGGGGGCGAAAGTGAAACAGCATGAGAAGGTTTTAGCGTGAGACCTTAAGCTGACTAGAATGCAAGCTGAAGTGCCCAATAGTTGTATCACACAATATTGTGACGGACTGCCTCAAAAGACTGCAGATTGTTGGGGAATGGATTTTGTAGTGGCAACTTCTGAGCCATTGTAGTCTAGAGGCTTCTACATTTCTGCTTCTGTGTAGAATTCTTGATGCAATCTCAATGCAATGCATACCAAGGATTTTGTGTAAGGCATCAAATTTCACTACTGCACAGATGCTAACCCATGGCTTCCACCCAGTACATACTACAGAGTTTGTGTAAGGCATCAAATCTAACTACTGCACTAACAATGCTAATAGCCTCTGATGCAAATCCTTACTATGGAGTTCATGTGAGTTATCAAATTTTTGTTCTGAGCACACAGTTCTGAAACTACCATTGTTGCTATAGTTTGAACTGCTTTAGAATGGCTGACCTCAACATTCTTTTTGTTTGCTTCTGTAGCTACTAGAGGTTCCAACGGGCCGGTGGTTTTCGGCCCGGCCCGGCCCGTCTGGGTCCTGCGGCCCGCCCGGCCTGGCCCAGAATTTTTTTCGGCAGGCCCGGCCCGGCCCGGCCCATTTTAAAACCCATGATCGGCCCGCCCGGCCCGGCCCGCCGGAAATTTTTTTCCGCCGCGGGAATGCGTATAGCTCAAGCATCTGTCGACCGATCGCAATAAAATTTGGAGTAGGCAACGATCATTATGTTCTCTAGAATGTGTCAAAATTTCAGCCAAATCAGAGAAGCACAGCGCCTACACTTACACGTTAACCAAGGTGTACTTTTCCGACGCCACAAGAAAGCATGAGCGGCGAAAGTGCGCCTCCTCTGGCATGGTTGCGTGGGCGCACGGCGCGAACGATCCCCGCGAGCTTTTAACACAAGCAATGACACATATTTGGCTATGCTGTGTACAAATATCGCTGCAATCGGTGCACCCTTGCCTGACCTACGCAACCTTCTAAATAACTGTTCCAGTATGTACTGAATGGATGATGTCAATGCTTGCCTCATTCGGCGCGACTGCGCAGGCGCTACGCGTGAACGATCTCCGAGAAATTTTGGCGCAAGCTACAACATATATAGGGCATTGACGTGTGCAAATATCGCTGCAATCGGTGCACCGACGCCTGATCTTTGCGGGTTTCCACGTAGTTAGTCTAGCATATGTACAAGAGAAAGTTTGGTATGATTTTACTTTTGTGGGTCGGCCCGCCCGGCCCGGCCCGTAAATTTTTTTTCTGGGCCCGGCCCGGCCCGGCCCGAAATTTTTTGAGTCCCAGCCCACCCGACCCGGCCCGCTGGCCGGGCCGGGCCGGGCCACTGGCCTGGGCGCCCGTTGGAATCCCTAGTAGCTACCTGTTCTAACCAACAGTGTGCTTTTGACATCTCTGGCATGCACAATGGTATAGAGGATAGGAAGATATTCACTGAGTGCAGACCTTCCCAATCTTGATGACTTTTGGGGATGATTATGTTTGCCATCTGTATAGGTAACCACCACCACTCTCTACTATTAGAAGTCCTCCATTCAGTCAGCGAACACAGAGACAGGGAGACAGCCTGAATGTACAAAACTAATGCTACAGATGCATGCAGCAAGTGAGCAGCTGCAGGTAGAGCCTGCGCAGTATCATAGCCATGTGGGGTATCAAAGTGGGTGTCACTTGGTAACTGAATGCGGCCATTTCAGTTGGGTATGAAGTTTTCACTAAGTGACCTATTGAAGTATCGAGCTGGCAGTGTGGGGTATCATGTCAGTCTCTTGGTACCAAGTTACAAAGTTCTGCAAACGCACCAGTCGTGCATCAAGCGATGCATTACGGTCGGTGAGGGGATAGGTTTCCATTGCATGGCAATGACGTACGAGCGCCATTGGCGGACATTTGCCCGTGCCCCCCACCCCCCCCCCTGTGCCCCCGTTGAGGGAAGGAGGGAATGCCTGAGACCCGCAAGTTTCAAATTGGGGACCAATTCCATGTGGTCAATAGTAATCAGCGCTCAGCGCTCATTTGGCGCTAGTTAGTAGGCGCCCAGTAGTAGGCGCCCAGTTTGGCACTCAATGATAAGAGCCGATTTTCGAGCAATTTGAAACATTGTTTGGTTGGCAAGCAGTTCGGCAACAACCTGCCGAATGTTACAGGCACATTTACACAAAAAAATTGCAGGAAACAACTGCATGACGATTTTTTCAATCCAGTGAATCCACCATTATGGTAGACGCCGTGTTCTGGTTTTGTTTAGTTGAGCGCGATTACTTTTCGCGTCAACCAAATAGAACTTACGTTCGTCAATTTCAATTCATTTTCGAATTAGATGGAAAAAGTTTTCTGATTTGTCGGACTTGTGAGTTGTGGCAGTTGGTAGGTCAGGGTAAAAGTGTTTCACAGCTAGACAATAGTTGGAACGGCACAGAAATCGAGCTTTTTCGTGAGTGCCGTCTTCAGCATGTGCGGCAGTTGCCTCGACACAGGCCGAGATTGAGGGTTTTGAGTGAGGGAGTCGCGAAATCATGGCAGAGAAGGAACAGCAGTTCAGTTGATGGATGGTGCGGCATGGGCAGGAAGCTGAGAAGCCATTCTCAAAATGGAGATTTGAAACTGAACTGAATGAAAGAGATGCTCTGTCGCCCCAAGAGAGGGAATCCAGGTTTGTTTTGTCAGTTTGATGGTGGCGGAGCATGAGTAAGAGTGGAGGGAGGAGTGTGTTGGTGTGCTGCAGGCGGTCCTGTCCTGAGCCCCAAGAAGTAAGGGCTGCTGGCCGAGATGAATGCCTGCTTCTCCGCAATGATGATCGGACTACGATTAGATAAAGACGACAATGACAAGTGAGCGGATTTGGGGGGGGGGGGGGGTACAGTGGCGTAGCCATGACTGGCAAGTGGGAGGGGCAAAGAATGTGAGAGGGGGGGGGGGGAGGCAATCTTCTTGTCGTTTTGGTGCTAACACGCACAAGCAAAGCGCCGCAGGCAGAGATTTTTATACTCCATAAAAGTGCGGAGTATGGTCTAGGACGTTTGGGCGCCGCCGTTTGGGCCCCGGGGACGTTTGGGCGCCGCCGTTTGGGCCCCGGGGACGTTTGGGCGCCGCCGTTTGGGCGCCGGACGTTTGGGCGCCAGACTCAACCAAGGATAGTTGACTCACCTATGTACCACAGAAAGCTTGCTGATGTCATAGTTCAGGAAACAGCTTCAGTCGCACCTGCGGCGCAGCCCGAAGCTGATTCACTGGACTACGACACCAGCAACCTTTCGCGTGTGCCGTCGCCTGCGGAGACGGCTTTACTAAGCATAGCCTTGAAAATAAGTATAAGCCAGATCTAGTGCTAAGCCTAAGCCTGAACTAAGCCAAGGTTGAAGCTGAAAGATGCCCGAAAGACAAATGACACGATCCCATTACAGTGAAACTCAAAACACAATATAAGGCCGCGACGCCCAAACGTCCGGCGCCCAAACGTCCCCGGCGCCCAAACGGCGGCGCCCAATCGGCGGCGCCCAAACGTCCCATTCCATGTGGAGTATACAGCATTTGTGCGCGATTGCAGAAAATTGCAACGGATATAGCTTGCGCGCGAAGTGGCCGATTTCCAAATGGTCTTTATGTTGGGTAGGCCTAGTGGGTGGGCAACCTGCACAACAAATGGGGTCAGGCTGCGGGCACCTCGCTGGCGGGAAATTGAAATTTAAATTTGGACGATGTGGGAGAACAAATGATCAGTGAGTCGAGAGCTGTCCAATAAGCTCGAGATTGTCTCTCTACGATGCAAGTTGAGCGAGTTAGGGTGATTTTAGCATTAAAATCTCGAGAATGGCATTTTCTGCAGGCCGTGTTTGCGTAACACTTTACGACGGAAGACGAGTGAGTTGGAGCCATTTTGCGTTTTCGGCTGTAACACGGGAAATTCAAATTTTTGAGTCTCGACCATGGGAAAACGACCCGATCAGTGAGTTGAGACCTATCTGCAGAGCCCAAGAGCGCCTCTCTACGACTTTCCAACTCCGAGATCTGAGCGTGACAGACGGACGGACGCACACACGCACGCACTCCACGCTCTCATATGGTGTCACCCGCCTGAGGGCGGGTGAAACTAGTTGAACGCTGAAGGGGACCTTCAGGGTGGCACTCCGCTTGTTCCGAAGCAAAGCAGACTGTCGCTCGTCTCGCTACTCGGTAATAAGCCTTCACGGAAACAAACGCCGGATTCGTGTTCAGTGTCTACGACAATGTTCGAACAAGTTTGGACAAGTTTGGACGTGTTTGAATGTGTTTGGACAAGTTTGAACATGTTTGGACATATTTGGACAACTTTGAACATGTTCGGACAAGTATGGGCGTGTTTGGGGCGTGTTCTGACGCCCAAAGCAGGCTAAAAGAAACTCATATCGAAAAATAAAAGCTGGATTCGCGTTCAGCACTGCTGAAAACCCCAGAAACAACTGTCAACTCAATTTTGAAAATTCGACCCCGGGATCCAATTTTTGGACGGCCGGGCGCCGAAATCGGGGTAAAGGCGTCCAAAATCGCAAAACAAACACCGGATTCGTGTTCAGCGTCGTCGAAAACCCCCGAAACAAGTGAAAGCTCAATTTCGAAAATTTGACCCCGGGATTCAAAAAATCGGCGCGGCCGGGGTACGGTACCTCAAAATGGTCAAGACACTTCGTCTAGACCAACTTTTGACGTAGAACACGTTGCGTTTTGTTGCGTTTGGCTCCCCCGTGGTGTTTTTGTCTCCCTGTTTGTTTGTGTGGTGGTTGCGGGGCGGGGGGGGGGGGGGGGGGGTGTGGGGGTGTAGGTGAAGGGTTTCGCTGCGGGAGGGTGTGGAGGGGTTGGGCGGGGGGGTGGGTGTGTTTTTTTTGTGGGGGGAAGGAAATTTATTTTTTTTTTTTTTTTTCCGTCTCCCCGTCCGTCCGCCTGGGGGGCCGCTCGCGGCGGCCCCCCAGGGGGACAAAGGGCTACAAATTTTAAAAAATATTAATCCCCTTTTTGGGAAGTTTGGGGGGTTTTTTTTTTTTTTTTTTTGTTAAAATTTGAATTTTTGAATTTTTGCAAAATTCTTCCACTACCGGAATAAGTAGAACATCCCCATGGCCCACTTAAGGGTCGCCTCGCGCCCCCTACGGACGTGAGGCGGCCCTTAGCCGGGTGGCGTGACCCCCCATGGCCCACTTAAGGGCCACCACGCGCCCTATAGGGACGGCAGGCGCCCATAAGTGGGGTCAAAGGTGGGACGCGTGTGTGTACTGGGTGGCAGGACCCTTATGGCCGCCACGCACCCTATAGGGACGACATGCGCTATAAGTGGGGCAATGGGGGATGTGTGTACTGTGTAGCGTCCACAAGTACTGCCGTCTCATTATTACAGATTTTCTCCCGATGAGTGGAGGCGTCCAAATGTACCTACAAGGAGCCTACTAATAGCCGCCTCCCTGTCGGAGTCCGCCCTATCAGGCGGTCAATGGTGCAGTGTACTTACTGGGAGGCGTCCTTATGTGCGTACGTACTGTCGACTCATTTCAGATTCCTGAGGGGCGTATTCGCGCCGACCGATCGAGCCCTGACTCCACTCCTCTCAACTCACGTCACGCCATATCAACGCTTGCAAACATCGTAGCCGTTTCACTTCATTGCGGCGCATTGTGCAATCGCGCTTCTCGTTCAGCCGCTTTTCTCGCCAGTGGATCCGGCGGCCGTATCCTTGGCGGAGGTCTCAGCGGGCGACTCCTTCGGGCCGGCTGTCGACACCATCTCGACCTGGGTCGTCGAGGTCTTCGCGCCGGACGTTTGCGGGCCGCCGGAAGCGCTCACCTCGGCCTTCGCTCGGTCGCTCGGCACCCGCGCCGACTTGATGGACCACCCGCTCGCGCAGTTGTGAGTGCAGGACGGTCCCACTCGCCCATCGGCCTGCCTCGGGAGATCGGCTTCGGGAGGCTTCAACACGAGTCGAGCTCACACGCGGGCAATGCATGGTCAGTGCCTACATAACGCTGTTCGACTTGCCTTCTGAATCGACGCTAGCGTGTAGTTGCGGTAGCACTCGTCGCAATTCAGTCCCTCGCCGTAGAAAATCACTCTAAATGGTACCAGGGTGCGATTGCAATTCGCTAGTTCTCGCTAAGTTGCGATTTAGCGCTCACCCCAGGTCGTTGTAGGCCCCGATGAAGTTGGTCGGCAGGTTGGCCAGGCGGTAGCCCCTTTCGTAGGCGGTGATTTCCACGAAGGTGACGTCGACCTTGTAGTCCACGCGGAAGTGCTCCAGCGGCCGGTGCTTGAACATCAGCTCGCTCTGCGAGTCGTAGGCGACCATGGGCTTGGCGCCGAACTCCCACAGCTCGATCTCCTTGACGTGCTGCACGCTGATCAGGTCGCGCAGGTGTCCGGTGGTGAGCCACGAGAGCAGGACGCTGGGCTGCGTCTGGTTATCGCGCGAGCGCAGGTTGGCGATACGCAGCTTCTCGGCGCTGTCCTCGAGCATGCTGATGGCCGTTTGGATGGCCATCATGATGTAGTCGGCGGGGTAGTCGTGCCCCTTGACCAGCTCCGGACTGCCGAAGACGACGGCGCCTTTCTTCGGACCTCCACTCGCTTGCGAGCTTGCCATTGTTGCGCACTTGGGGTCAGGCTCTTAGGTCGGCGCGCGCTGCTTCGTCTCTGGGAGGGAGGGGAGAGAGCGGCGGCAGGCGGGGTTTGGCGCTGAATAGGGGGATGGCGAATCTGGCGCTTGAGTTGGCGAAGGGAGGGTAGGAACGGAGCCGGTGGGGTCCGAAAAGGAATTCGAGCGGCCGAGTCATTTCTCGCTGCTCTCTCCATGTCTTGCATTCGCAGGCGCCGAATCCTTTCGCCTTGGTGCGCGATCGGACGTAGCACGCGCCACATGCGCGCGCAGCGGCACTTCGTTCCGACGGCGCAGGTCTATCCGCCCGCCGTCACTAAGAAGCCAGTCAGCGCCGTCAGTTTAGCGCCTCGTTATATAATTGATGATTGAAATTGACTCCGTCAGTGGAGGTTTCAAAGAAAATTCACATCTCTGAAAAAGGAGCGGCGCGGTTCAGCGGTAGTTTCTATCTAATCTGCGTCAACAATCGTCTGTGTAATGCGGCGACTGTCTGCCGTGCTGATTCTGCGGAATCAGTACGTCGCAGCCGCCTTACAGTAGCAGGGCGAGATACAGTATGCGTGTTCTCCACCGTTCTCCGTGCTGGTTCTGCGGCATCGGTACGGAGCGGTGCTGTAAGTTGCCGTCAGTCAGTATGTGTTACCGCCTTCAGGCCGACGCGCCGAAATCGTCCAAGACTGATCAATGCTGCTTCGAGACTACAAAGAGAACAACACCAAATCTGTCGGGCCGGTATTCATTCGTATAATGTACTAGGTACGACGATCGTCCGTCGTGCTGGTTTTGCGAAATCAGTACGGGGGCACGGGCGTCTGGCATTAGCAGTGGATAGACCTCTATGATAAGTACGTACCAGCTCTCCGCCGTCTATCGTGCTGGTTCTGCGGAATCAGTACGGTGCGGCTGCGTAAGCTGCGCAATCACTGTTCGCTTCCAACTTCAGCTCATCGGCGCCGCCGCCACGGGACGTCATCAGGGAACCTGTCCTGCGACAAACCGGATGGGCGCCGGCCACTAGAACGTGGAAACAGAATTCAACGGTACAATAATGAGTAATCCTGACTTTGTTTTCTCTCCTTTGTATTGCAAATCCTTATTACTAATCGTACTTCGTTTTCTCTCCGCCGTATTGCAAGTGATTATTACTATCCCTATTTCGCTCTCTCTCCACCGTATTGCGAGGGGCATTAGCCTAATACAAGATATATACCTAACTTCGTTTTCTCTCCGAGCCCTGGTTAGGTGTTTACGCTGAGTCTCTGTATACTGCATACATTCTTGTGATTAATCGATATGACTTTGTTTTCTCTCAAAACGTGTATCGCCCGAGTGTTTCTCGGTTAGGCTCGCTATTCTCTCCTCTCTCTCTCTCTCTCTCCGAATGCGACAGCCGCTGGCTTTGCGTGTGCACGCCTCAACTCAACGCATCTTCTGTAAACCGTCACGCTCTTGTCAACTGACACTCGACATCACGCGCGCATCTCAACTGTCTCTGTCTTCTCCCTCTCGAAATCTAGATCACGATCGCTTCGTTGGCGGCCAGAAGGTCGTTTTGGTTCTTGCCGCACTCTCCCATCAGGTACTTGTGAAGGGCGCAGTAGAGACGCTCGACCTCCCCCTCTGCAACGCACTATCCAACGGAGGATTGAAAAATCCGCATATACCTACACATTTAGGAGGTACATTTAGCGTAATATGTACACATACATACGGTACGCGTTTCAAAGCCGACCGTTCGAAATGACGCAGCTTCCAGTTCGGATGAGCTTTATGGATGCGCGTCCGTTGACGTCGGTTCGGTGGTTGCCTCTGTCGGACTTGAGGTAGTAGAAGTTGCCGATGGTGAGTCGGAAGGCGCCCTGCTCGTCGATGTCCACAACCAGCCACTTGCCTGCAACTAGCCAGTTTCGGTAACTCGCCAAGGACTCGGGCACCTTTCTACCGGGCAGTGAGGGCGGCGATAGCTTCGACAGCTTCATCTTGAATGTGGCGGTGCCGAAGCTCGGGACGGGATTCCTGGAATGGTAACAATAGCGAGTTCTCACTCCAGCCTCCCATCCCAAGGTGAGATGCCACAGCCGTACGTAGACCGACTTCTGGACGTCGTAGGTAGCTGCCCATTCGGCGGCGGCTGCGTCCTCGGCCATGACGACGACGGTGTCGTAGGAGGGCAGAAGCGGAGTGTAGAGGCAGCAGCAGCAGCGAGGACGGTCGAAGGCAGCGGGAGTAGCAAGATGGTGCAAGGGCCAAAGTGAGGAATGGCTAGGCGGCGCCAGTTTAAAACCCGCTCTGTACAGTATGACGAATCGGTAACGTCATTGCGCCGACAGGCGATTGGTCGGCTTGAACTCTCGACCGCGCCCCCCTCCTCCCCCCGATCATTCTTTGCGCACATTGTTTCGAAATGA
Source organism: Linhomoeus sp. GSCO2_2 (assembly GCA_030248115.1). Lineage (NCBI taxonomy): Eukaryota > Metazoa > Nematoda > Chromadorea > Monhysterida > Linhomoeidae > Linhomoeus > Linhomoeus sp. GSCO2_2. The sequence continues at coordinate 7,386 of JASAMZ010002061.1, read as the reverse complement.
ATCGCCTTGTCGACTACTCCAGCTCCGAGGAGGAGGAGGACGGGGCTGACGCGCTCCAATACTACAGACCTGTACTCGAAGAACGGACCCTGCATCCGTTTCGAGTGTTCACACTTATGTACAGGCTGCATTACGAAGAGGTGGCGATTGCCAATCAGCGCGATCTGACGGCAATCCAGGAAATTCTCTTGTCGATTCTTGATCACCTGTTCAATGAGAAGGTCCGTACTGAGGTCGACCGAATAGAGGCGCAACACCCAACACTGGCCGGAACGGACAAGTTTCTGAATGTGGCGATGATCTCTGAAGTGGGGGCCCCAACTGGGAGCTAGCCGACGTTCATGAGGAGTAGAGTACGTACTCTTTCGTTTCAGCATCTCCCGGGAGGTGTGGTAGATCTCCCCTTCATGAATTACCAAGGGAACTTTGCGGTCGAATCGATCGCCGAGGAGCTGAGCCGTCACTGCGTCTCCAACACCGACTTCTCGCTGAGTCAGCCGTTCTGGATGCGAGTTTGTGTCTACTTTGCGCAGGCGGGCGGCGGCGCTCGAAGGGCAACGGTCACGGCCGCAATGCGAAGTCACGTTGACGTCAACACGTTCCTTTCACAAGCGAAACGCAGCGTAGTCGACCCAACCGCCGGACTGTCAGAGCGTCTGAAGCTGTGTCTCCCACTGGCGGTGATTCTCGGCTGTTGCTACGTTAGACGAGGAGCGGCGCAGGCGAAGCGGATGTTGAAGCGACGGGTCGACTTTATCCGTGAAGCGCGTCGGGCGCTGGCCGCCGCCTCGCTCGAGGAGGGCGAGCTGAATACGGACGCGCTAGGGAAGATTGCCGACTTGCAAGAATTTGCAGACATCCGCATGACGGTATTCAGTATCGACGGGGAGAAGCTCTATGACTCGAAGTTGGGAACGGCCGATAGTCGGAGTGCACTGTACCTTCTGCTTCATGACCGCCATTGGTGGGTCATTCGCAATCCTCGCGCGCTTTTCGGCCGCTGGTGCCGACTCTGCACTCAGCCTCGACCGGCGCGGCACGACGACTGCGTGCGTAGTGCCTGTCGCCTTTGTCGCTCACTCGACTGTGAGAACGACGACGGAGCCACGGAAGCGCGTCGAGTGAAATGTGCCTGTGGAAAGCGGTAGGTTACCGTACGTACAGTATCTGCGCGAGTTACACTCGGCGAATGATGTTTCTCATCATTAGATTCTGGTCGGAGGAATGTCGACAGACCCACATTAGGACGCAGAAGTGTGGCAAGTCGAGACGGTGCACTGTGTGTGGCATGGTGCAGCACAAGAGCCGATTTCCAGCCGGTCAGCATCTGCAGTGTGGCATGATGTATTGCGCCGCGTGTCAGGCGGTCAAGAAACCGGGGCATCAGTGTTTCGTACAAGTCTATACACCCCCTCTCTACGCCATCCCGGATGCCGAGAAGGCGACCTTCCTAGCAGAGCGCAATCGGGATCAGGGGGAAATCAGGGCACTCAAGCAGTTCAAAATCACTGCTTGGGACACGGAAACGTTACGGTACGTGTTGCGCGTTTACGGCACGCGGCGTCGTTTACAACGGGCATTTGTTTTTTTACTTCAGCATGCCCGACGGTAGCTTGCACCCTGCACTCGTTGTGTCTCTGGACGAGGGAAGCAGCGAACCGACCGTCTTCTGGTCCAGCGGCCTGCAGCCGAACGAGCCCAACGCAGTCGACTTCTTCCTCACGGCCTGCCTGCTGCGGGCGAAACAGGAGCCAAATATTCGCAGAATCGCCGTTTCCCACTTCGGAATGAGCTTCGACAATCTCTATTTGCTGCGCTCCGCACTGGTCCGGCTCAATCTCAATCCGAAGTTGGTGGTCGTTGGTCGGAAGTTGCTCAAGATCTGCTTCCGACCACGATTCGATCTCACCTTTCTCGACACCTACGCGTTCGCGCCTCTCTCGCTTAGAAATTTCACGAAGGCGATGGGCGTTGAGGTTGGTTGGTGTGTTTGGCTCAGTGTTTCAAGCTGTACCGCTCGCCATCCCTTCAGTCCGGCAAGCTGTGGTTCCCCATGGGGCTTCTGAGGCCAGAGTACGTGGGCAAGACGCTGCCATTCCCCCAGCGCGAGGCCTATTCGGTGGACACGGCCGATCGTGACGATTTCGAGCGCTTCTACCAGTCAGAGAGCGCGAGACTGGCAGGGCGATTCGACGTCAGCGCCCTGCTGGTCGAATACTGCATCCGAGTGAGCAGTGTAGTAGTAGTAGTACGCAGAAAGCGTGTGGCAAAGGTGCGACGTTTCCAGGATACGGAGGTGCTGCTGAAGGCCGCTCTGCGCTACAATCAGCTCATGTCCAATGAGTTTAAACTCATTCCGTTCTTCTGCGCAAGCACTCTGGCCGGCTACTGCAACAGGGTGTTCCGGTACCAGCACATGCCTGAGAACACGGTCCCCTCCGTGCCCGAGCAGTTCATCAGCGCCCGTCGGCGCGGCAGTCGACTCTGTCGCCACTTCTTCGACTGGCTCGAGCAGTCGGAGGGAATCAGGATAGAGAGAGAGGTCCGGGTGGGCTGGAATTGCGCCCTCATGTGCGACGGCCGCTTCCACGTCGATCGGCCTCTGAGACATCCGAAATTGAAGAAGCTTCCGCTGGGCGCGACGGTCTACCTCGAGACGGACGGCTGTGCTTATCATGTGAGTGTCGCACCTCTCCCTCTCTCGCTTCTCGTCACGCGAGCCGCTCCTTCAGGGCTGCGAGCGATGCTTCACAGACGGCTACTTCAACAGCCTCATGGGAGTGAGGAACGCCGTCCTGGTTGAGCGCACCAAGCGTCGGCACGAGAAGATCCGGAGCGAATACGGACACACGCTAGTGGTCTTCAGCGAGTGCGAGATCACAGCCGAGCGCAAGACGTCGCCGGAACTGGACACGTTCATGGCGGAACGCGACGAGCCGCGATCCTTCTCCTTTCGCGAGGCGGTCATCGGCGGCCGGTGAGCCAGTAGTTGCGCTTTCGACAGAGGGTAGGAGGGAGAGAGAGAGAGGGAGAGACGTGTTCAGGGTCGAGACGTTTGGCACCTACTGGAGCGCTGCAGACAATGCCGGCTACTGTATGAGATACATCGACTTCAACTCGTAAGATGCAGTTGTATTGGGGGGCTGAGTGTCGCAGCGCTGTTGTAGCTAATTTGTAGACTGTACCCGAGCGTGGGCGCCACCCTCGAAATGCCAGCAGGCGAGTACCGGCTTGTGGAGGATATGCCGCTGGAGGAGCTGAATCTCGACAAGCTGGCTTTGCATCAGGTCAAAGTAATGGTGGGTGATTGGAAATCCAGCTGCAAATGTACAGGTGTAGCTGTCGCCGCTTTGCAGCCTCCGCCAGACGCTGCAATCCCCATCCTGCCGTATCGGACGCGCACCAACCCGCCGCGACTGTGCTTCACATTGTGCGCCACTTGCGCAGACAGGACGGAGCAGCGCCCCTGCCCCCACCCGGTCGACAGCTTGGCACGCGGGTGGATTCAGATCTATACGAACATAGAGCTGAGACTGGCCGTCAGTTGTGGCTACCAGATCCTCCGCGTCTACACCTCCTTCGTGTGGGACAGGGGGGACAGGATCTCGCGCAGCTACATCCTGGAAGCCTATCGCGGCAAGCTGGTGGGCCTAGGAGACACGCACACTCTGCTACGGTAGATCGGCAGGCGCTTCATCTTCTTCTTCTTCAGCTTTCGAGCGGCCTTCCCTCGACGGAGCAGGCGCAAAGCTATATCCAGGAGCTGAAGACCCTCTACGGGTTCGACGTCACCGTCGAGGAGTTCATCCCGTCGGGACCCAAGAAGCTGGCGGCGAAGCTCTCAAATAATTGTCACTGGGGCTTCTTTGCAGGTCGGCTTGCATTGTGCGCTCCATATGTCGCCGTTGGAAACCGATTCTCGCTTCAGTGCGTCCAGAGACGTCTCGAGTCGTGTTCATAAGGACGCCCGCCGAGCTGCATCGGCTGTTCGTGGGCGAGGGCTTCGTCCGTGTGCAGTCGCTGGAGCCGCTGGCGCCGGCGCTCGTGATGGCCATTGTCAAGCCCACGGTGGACCTGAACCGCCCACGCCCCACGAGCAGCCTCGTTCTGGCGGCGTTCACCACGAGCGAGGCGCGAGTCCGACTCGCCCGCTCCATTCTGGCACTCTCCCAGCACTACCGCATTTTCTACGTGGATACGGTACGCGAGCGATTCGATTTCGAATGTTGCAGCTAACTACTCCAGCGCGCGCTGCAGGACTCGGTGATATTCGAAACGCCCCAGTCGGACGACGACGACTGGCGGCGCGTGCTTGACGAAGCTGGATTCAGCACGCGACGAGGCTTCTTGGGCGCCCTGGAGGAAGAGGAGGAGAGTGGACGCATGGAGACCTTTGCCTCCTGTGGGGCGAAGCTGTATGCCATCGTGTATCGGGACCCGAGCACGGGCGAGCTGAAGCGGAAGCTGAAGGCCAAGGGTAGGCGGCGGTCCGACTCTGTCGTCGTCGTCGTCGTCTGCGCCACAGTGTCGGCTACTTTACAGGCTTCCCCATCAAGAGCGCAGTGGGAGGGGACTTGACGGCAGAGAATCTGACGGCGCTGGCACGCGACGAGCTTCTCCAGACAGAGGCAGAGAGATGTCTCTTCGTGCAAGAGAGGGAGGGCATTGAGCGCCACTTCCCGTCCCTAGCACTTGCGGCTAAAGCGTCGCGGCGGAAGGAGATGCGCCCGACGGCGACCAAGAAGCGCAGACTGGCGGAAGGCAACGCCACCGCCCCTTTCGGCTATCGACCAATCAGCGACTGCGGTCCACGTCATGATGACGGCGCGGACGGCACATGACTATGGGGCGCCGTCGCCGCCTTAGGTTCAGTTCATTCGACACTGACGATGGAATCGGACGGCAGCGCGGCCGGGCGCGTCAGCTCCGTATCGAATCGCCGTCATCTGCGCCAGCGACAGGCGGAGCGCGATATGGAGCGCTACAGACAGCTCTACCTGGCGGCCATCGAGCCGCTGCGCTGCTCGGTGTGCAGACGAGTGCAGTCGAAGAACAAGACGTGCTCCAACAGCCACATCACCTGCTCCGCCTGCGTGGCCGGCATAGCTGCAGCGGCTGAACAGAGCGGCGTTCCCATCAAATGCGCCCGTGAGTCGCCGACGACGACGACGAAATCTGACAGCCTCGGCTGAATGCTCTCAAATTCAGTGTGTCGGTCTACCAGATGGCAGCTGCCCAACCCGACGCTGCAGGGCATGCTCGAGAACGTCGACATGGTTTGCGCCAACGAGCTGAAGGGCTGCGACTGGCTTGGACCTGTGGCTCAGCGCTCAATCCATCAGCTCGACGTGGGTACCATAGGTCCAAAACTTAGACATGGCAGGTCCCAGACCCAATGCGTAGTGGTCAATCGAGAGCCACAAATTACCCTAAACCAAAGCAAAAGTAGTGGGGCAACAAACAAATCTTGATGTGCCATTGTGATAAGAAGATAGTAAAACAATTTGCAAATAATAATAACTTATGACAGAAATCCGGATTGGCCTTGCGTAGTGCGTAGTCCTCCCAGAATTAAGGGCTGGATTTGCCAACCCTATGCCCATCTATGGGGGGTGAAATGTGAAGCTGTGCCATGAGATTGCGTGTCGCTCGTTCAGGACTGCCAGTACCAGAGTCTGGAGTGCGTCTTCTGCGCGTGGGAGAGCGACGTAGGCTGACTGTCCAGGTTGTGAAAACTGCGTGCGCGGTGCAAATCGCTTTCAGGAGCCCGATTCGCTGATCGCTCATCTGGTGTCCCAACACGGGGTCGTGGAGGCTCCCGCGGGTGGGGCAGTCGAATTGAGAGTGCACCGTGCGCACTCATCACTCCTCTTCACTTTTCCAGCCAACGTGGACCTTGACGGCTTCGTCGAGGCGGAAGTGCCCACCATCTGCGACGCCGGCTTCTACTACAAGATCGGCACGCATCCTCCACTACTCGTCTTCGCCCGGACGCTGGATGCGAACCAGCTCAGTCTGGGCTCCGTCCTCCTCAGCAATCGAGCCACCGCTCGCAAGTACCACACCATAGTGGCGGTGAAGAGTCGCGACGCCAGCCACCACTCGTTCGTGCGCAACGTGGGCATCGCCGCCGTGCGGACGGCGGCCGACCTGGACGCCGCCGGGCGCCTCCTCACCATCCGCCGAAATGTCCTCCCGTTTCTCATGCGAGGGTCGGGGGACGAGTCTGTGATCGTCATCAGTCAGCTGAGGTAGGTGAATTCTGAGACGATCCTGAAACTGAAATTCAGACGCAGAAAACTTGATGCTTTGTTCAGACTGCGATCGGCGTTGAGAGCTTCCAGTTCGCTGTCGACGGCCGGCGCGAGTCTCATGGACGACGAGAACGCCGGGCCCCCACCACCACCGCCACTAGCGCCTGCGCCGCAGCGAAAAGTTGGGCGTTAGTGAAGCTCTGTTGCTACAGGTCTCGTTGATAAGGCGGTGACGGTTGATCCTTCTGTTGCTATGTTGACGTTGATAAGGTGGTGACGCTTCTTGACTGATGATGACCTCTGCTACCATTCGAGCTGAGTCGTGATGGCAACCGAAAAGTACTTAGCCTGTTTATGGATATACCTACCCATTTTACAAAATCATTGCCCGGTTTTACTTGCCCAGAAACGGGGTGTACTTTTTGTTTTGTGTGTGGGGTCTTCTTTTTTGTTTTTTTTTTTTTTTTTTTTTTTCTTCTTTCCCAATTTGGGGGATTTTCCCCTTTTTTGGGTTTCTGTCGTCCCCCTGGGTGTGTGTCTGTATCTCTCCCCCCCCCCAGCCCTCGGTACAGTAGGCGCCGCCAATGGAATTTACACCTGCTTAGTCACACTCGGACGCGCGCGCGATGGCGAAACCGCCCACTCGGTCTAGTTGTTAGCCTACTCTGCAGCGGCCGCCTACAGCGATGGATGCAGAGGACGGCAACCGACGAACCCAAATGGACTTCATCGCCGAATGCCTGTCCGCTCTCGACGGGATCGCCTCGCCCCTCCAGGTGGCCGGCCTGACGGCGCCGGGACAGGCAGGCCTCCTGTGGGCCCTGCACCGCGGGCTGCCAGAGCTGCCGGTGTCAGATGTCGTCCTCTGGGACAGCTCGTTCACTTCCGACGAGCAGTTCGTCATCACCGACGGCAACGGCAGAGTGACGGTCCTTCCGCTGACCCAGTGTCGCGCTCGGGCCGTCGACGTGTGCGTGCTGGAGGTGGTCGAAGGCATGGTCGCCTTGTCGGAGCCGCTTCTGCGCTGGATCGCAGTGCACGTGCGCAAAGCCGTCTACATCGTCGGGGACACGCTCAAGGTGCCTTGGGTCCGCTGCTCCCCCTGTGTCGACCGCATACTGACCGGACCGCT